>CM031237.1:154026949-154282497 GCA_018340775.1 Taxus wallichiana var. yunnanensis
ACGTATTGCTGATGACTTCTCCCAAGTATTGGATTGAATTTGTTGATCTCAATCAAGCTGTCATGAAATGCTTACCTCTCATGAATGGCTTTTAGTGATAGCCAAACCAAATTTTCAAGTTGCTCTCATTTTCATCAACACAAAACTACCTTCATAACTCCTCGGGAACCTCTTCATACCGTGCGGTAATGCCATTTTGGCCTTTAAGAATCTTTGGTGCGACCTATCGGGCCAAGGCTATGACCTACATTTTTCATGACATTATGCACACTATCCTTGAAGATTACGCGACGATCTTTCTTGGCAAGTCTAAACATCGCGAGTTGAACATCTCGATGTTTTAACCATTATTTTTGATCGCTGTTACAATATTCTCATTCTTTCAACCAAAGAAATGTGTCTTTGGTGTCCTTTAGGAAAGCTTCTTGGTTTTATTGTCTCTTTGCGTGGCATTGAGGTCGATCCATCTAAAGTCAAAGCTATCAGAAATGCCCCCACCTACTAATCTCAAACAATTGCGTAGCTTACAAGGTAAGTTACAATCTATCCGACGCGTTTCATCTCCCAACTCTGGATCGATGTCAACCTTTCCATCACCTCCTTAAAAAGGACATTGAATTTCAATGGAGTGAAGAGTGCCACCAAGCCTTTGAAGCTCTCAAAACTTATCTCTTACATGACCACCAGTGCTTATCCCACCTCAAGACGACCACCCTTTCTACCTTTACCTTTCCACCACCGACCACGCTATAGGGCCATGCTTGCACATCGTGACTCTGAAAATAGAGAGCAAGCCGTTTATTATATAATTCGTGACTTTGGTGGACTATGAGACTAGGTATACACATGTAGAAAGGTCAGGTTTCAGCCCTACTCATTCGTGTGGCTACCAAACTCCGACACTACCTTCGAATCACAAAACTTTCGTCTATCACCAACACGGACCCCATCCATTACATGTATTCCAAACCTCATCTAAACCAATGCATCGCCCGATGGCTCATGCTCCTCGCCGACCTCGACCTTGAGTTCGGCCCACCGAAAAATCAATCCACAGACAAACCATCCTGCACTCAACTTACGAAGCCCCTTTACCTGGGGAACAATTTACCAATTTTACATTCCCCGACGAACTCATCGCCACTCTTTCACTCAAGGAGGAGTCGTATCCAATGACTCTCTTCTTCGATGGATCCAAATGCCAACGTGGTGGAGGAGCCGGCGTTGTTCTTATTCCTCTCGACGCCGAGCCTATGCCTCTTTCATTCCGACTCGATTTCCCTTGCACTAATAATACAGCGGAATACGAGGCCCTTGTTCTGGGTCTCCAGGCGCTGCACTTAGGTATCAAATCTATCAATATTTTTGGCGACTTCACCAGTCAATCAAGCTATGGGCATCTACCAATGCAAAATGAGGAACTTCAAAATACAAATACTACGTGGACTCACTTCTAGCCTTATTTACTCACTATTCTATCCAAACCATTCCCCGCTCCACTAACAAATTTGCGGATACTATGGCTTGCTTAGTCTCGCAAATTCTAGCTTCATCAATCGACTCGAATTATTCGTCGTGGTCCAAAAAATTTTGCCCCATCCTACTCAACCCCGTAGTTTGTATGATAAATACATGTGTCTACTAATTCATAGGATACAGTACCACCAATTTCACGACTATCTTACAATCTCTGTTTCTCCCACCTGACCTTACTAGTAATGGAAAAGCGTGCTTTTCTTAAAAGTTTTTCGCGTTATGTTGTCATGGGGGGACTCCTCTATAAATGTGGCTTTGATGGTATCCTCCTTGACATTGCCTAACTAAGGGCGCGGGTCACCTATATCATCCAACAAGTCCATGATGGGATTTGTAGTGGACATTTTAAAGTGGCCTTGCTGGCTAAACGGATCCTTCGCCTTGGTTATTATTGGCCTACTCTCAATAACGCATCGCTACGAATATGTTAAGCGTTGTGTTATGTGTCAACAACATGCTAACCTTCAACATACTCCTAGCCATCCACCTTTATGTCGCCTGAGAGATCTTTGGCCTTTCTCACAATGGGGTTTAGACCTTATTGGTGAGATTCACCGCCCTCTTCACAACGCTACCGGTGGATAATCACGCCCACCGAATATTACACAAAATGGGTGGAGGCCATTCCACTCGCTTTCGATCAAAAGGAAAAAAAAATTGTCGAATTATTAACCATCACATTATCTCGTTGTTTTGGTATTCCTCATCGCCTAATAACGAGATAATGGTAAATCTTTAAAAACAAGTTGTTATAAGACCTTTGTGACAACTTTGGTATCAAACTTAGTTTCTCATCGCCTTACTATCCATGAGCCAATGGTCAGTGAATCTTCTAATAAAACCCTAACCAAAATCCTCATGAAAGTTGTCAATGAATCCGGAAGAAATTGTACACGATCACATTCCCCTTTGCCCTTTGGGCTTATCGTACTAGCATTCGTACCTCTACTAATGCCACACCTTTTCTTTGGTATATGGTACCGAGGCTGTTTGCCTCTCGAAATACAAATACCCTCCTTAGAATATCTCTTCGGGATATTCTCACCAACGATGATTTCCGCCAAGAGCGGTTAGCCCAATGGAGCTTCTTGACGAACGTCGTCTTACGCCTCTTGATCACCTTCAAATCTATCAAAACGCATCAAACGTGCTTATGATAAGTGACTTCATGAGCGTACCTTTAAGGTTGGTGATCTTGTCCTCAAAGAGAATCAACATGTCACCAACTAGAAAAGAGCAAACGTGGAAAATTTGCTCCCAATTGGATTGGGCCTTACATAATCACTCACACCTATGGATCCAGGCACTTATCGTTTAGCTTCTTCGCTTAATGGTAAACTCCGAGCTGAACCCTTAATGCCTTGATCTTCGACCATTCTACTGTTGAATTTAGTGTTATATCACTTCTTATCTACCTGCCGCTCGTCCCTTGAGCTCACATACCACCACATGCACTTCGTTTCCTACACCTCATAATAAAAATCAAGCTCACATAGTTTGATTCTCACCTCACCTAAACGATGCCTTCCCCTTTTTAGTCTAGTCCATGACTTCAAAGTATTAAAATAAGCCGTATTCTTATGGGATTTTCTTGAGTCAAACTTCCTACCAAACTAGATGCTTCACGCCAAAAGAACATCTAGCTATCTAAATTATATATAGATTGTTCCCTCGAAGGACAGCTATATGCCAAATTATTGTTGCTATTCTATATAGACTGCTCCCCCGAAGGACAGCTATGCACTAAAATCATATCTGCTACTATAAATAGACTGCTCCCTCGAAGGACAGCTATACACAGTCAGCCTTTATCAGAAGCTTCTCGCATTGATCAGCTTCATGAAGACCTCAAGAATAGCACAATCAATATCCATCCTCAGACTTCCCGCATCGATCGCTTCATATTCAAAAAATAAAGCCTCATTCAAAAAGAACTTTTTGGGTCATGGACTTGTCTATTTAGGGTAGGTTCTCTTTCGTCAGAACACTCACTTTGTAATAAGTTCTCTGTACCTCAGCTATATCATCCACCTCACCTCACCATTTGTTTCAACTCAAAAGGGACGTGAATGCACACCCGATATATTGTGATCATACAACTCTTTTCACCTATGGACTTCTCGCTTATGCACACGGTACCTAGGGCTTCAAGCTCGTTCTACGTTGTGTGGTTTGTTTAGCTCTTTTCACCTACGGAGCACTCTTTCCGCTTTGCCTCGCATCTAGGATTGTGTGTTGATCTTAATCAAGACATGGTTCCCTTCTACTTGGGTAGGCTAACTTTCGCTTCCCTTATACCTTTTACAACATCACCAATTCATTACGATACCAACAACCTTACCTTACCAATATTAATATCAATATTCTTACCAACCAACCAATTGCCTAAACCGTACCAAATTGCTCCGAGATTCGCCTCTCCACGATCCTAAGGAGAACTACATCGGTCTCGAGGCCCCTCCTTTAAGCTTTGTGCAAAGGGCTATGTAGGCAACACTTCGAGACATGGGGTCTCCCAAGGTTAGCTCAACCATCCCCTACCATAACTTATCATGTGTGGTAAATATAAATATTTTTGTGTATTTCTATTTAATCACATTCCTCTTTATCCTTTTTTGAAACACCGAAAGTCAAAACGAAAACATTCTTATTATTATAACTCAAATCAACATACATATCTCGTTTTATTTAGATGTTAAACAAATACATCTTCTCTATCATCGACATGCAGGTCGGTACTCTTATTTATTCTTATACCTTGCTAACATTTATTTAGACCCTCATGCCTCATCCCAACTAGGTGATGATCATGATCATCGACCCTCTCGCCAGCCTCCTCTCTCCTCAAAGGTACCACGGCTATTGGTACCACCCACTGATCTGCCAATCTCTCCTGTAACATATGAATATGCCCTCTCGCATGGAGGACTCCAGCCTCTAGTCTCTCCGCCCGTGACTCCACAACCACTAACAATCCTCTTGTCTCATTCACCTGCGTTTGGAGCCGCCAACCAAATAGCGCCGCAGACGCTTCCTCTCTGCTGTAATCACCAAGCATGTCGACGATCACGTACACCTCGCAGCTCTGCTACCCACCATAATCTATAGGCCTCTGTCGTTCCTGCATCCATTACCTCGCGACGGGCTACTCTCTTCTTCGTGCCCTTCTCGGAGGTGTTGGGTGGGAGGTGAGAATACTCGCTGCTGCATCGATCCTCATATAGGGTCTATAAGCTCGAGGTATATCCCTGCATAAATCTAAATTTTCACCGCATGCGATCTATAGGAATCCTCTCATATTCACTCGGCCTGTGCCTATGATCCACCTCTCAATCGCTCTACACCCCTTAATTCCTCGGCCTATATTCTCTGCTACCATATAGTTCCCGTAAGGCCGCCAACAGATATCGCAATCGTCACCCTCTCCCATACCTCGCTGTAATACTCAATGTCACCTGCCACGGCTTGAGATCTTGCCTCTTGTTCTGCGCCTCGACCCATCGCCCGAATCCCAACCTCTCAGTACTCGGTTTCTCTGAATGGATGGATCGCCTCTCAATGGTCACACACAAACAATGTGCTCATAGGCCCACATAAGTGTAATAAGTATGAACAATCCAAAGGTCGCCCCGTGATTTCGCCTACAAGCCCATAAACCCTGTATAACTCCGCCAAATATGCAGTGCCCATGCAAAAGTCACGTTCCTTTCTACTATCATCTCCCAAATAACACACATCAATGCCTTTGGAAATCTTCCCCCATCCGCCCTCGTGTACGCGTAATACCCTACCGCTATCATTAATATCACCGTAACCTTGTCTCCTCGTGGTGTGCTTTGCATACATTATCCCATATGTGAATGACAAACCTCATGTGTTAAATCTCATGCATATGGATCAAATACATGCTGTTATCTCCCACTGTCCTCGCGCTCGTGTTAGGTAATGCCTCGATATCTGGTTCTCTCTGTGAATAGGGAGTCTCAAAATACAGTAACACATCTTCCAATGTTACCGCTCATCTCCCACATGTACAGTATAAAAGGTATTTGTCTCAGGATTCCATCTCTCAATCAACGCCTGTAACATAGCATGGTTACGTGTGATTCATGAATAATAGCGGATTCCACTTAACCCCAAACGATTTATCAATGTCCATTTCACTGGTGTTACATCCGCTCGGATTCGTGACAATAGCGCTGGTACACTATCATTCATCCTTAGCCCTGCCTCTGCCTGCATACATCCAAATAACAAACAACCATTCAATTCCTCAAATCCCCGGATTTTTCTCAAATTCTCACCTCGAAATTCCTACGCAACCTAGGAGATGTATCATTCTGTACTAACCTAAGTGATTAGGTTGAGTAATCGATACACTCATTATCCCTAACCGATATCGGTCATTGTTACTTTCATACACCTTGCTTAAAACAACCACCTACGACAATAAATTGCTCGTTTATTCCTCTCTGTATACACAGACATACCCGAAACCCTTGATTACCTACCACGTAACACTCACCCCATTTATAACCCTTGTTATCATCTTTTCTTTCTCATATCTACCCACATACTCTCCCCCATCTTATTCACAAAACATGCAGTAGTCAAATCACAAACAAAACGTTACCTCTTGGGTTGCAGTAGCTTGAGGTGGCCCTTGTCTTCCCTCTTGTCCCTGCCTGCTGGATGTTTCTCCTCGTCCTGCCATTATTACCACCTTTTTCAAACCTGCCTTTCTGTCTTCTGAATCTCAGATCACAATCACTTTCCCTGTCTCTTCACTTCTAATCACTCAAATCTCTCATGCAATTACATGTCCCAGTCGTTAAAACAGCGTCGCATTCACGTATTTAATATCTTGCATGGCTCTCAAAATTAGAACTTAAGTTGCCACCCTAGCTTTTTTATTTTTAGAAAAGCTCATACCTAAATAACCGGTATCGGTCATGTAACCGATATCGGTCTACTAACTACCGCCGTCGGTTATCTAACCGATATCGGTTACACACCTGGCCTTTTGAAACATGGTCTTTTCTTCATTTTTTTACCTAATTTTTGTCGCGCCCGCCTCTTTTCCTGCATCACAACACCATTATCCATATTTGTCCATCCACCACACATATCATTACAATTTCATTAACATCATCTATTTTACAAAAACAAACCAGCCATCAGCTAAGGATACCAAACCAAAACAAAACAAAACAAAAAACTATCTATCTATACCTCATTTGAATCCAACTCATCAGATACATATATAACAATGTCACAAAACCAGCCCAAAACATGCAACATTTCATCATATAACACATCATCCATATATCAACATGTCAATTAAACTCATCATATATTCTATACCACAAACCATTGACGAAATACTTAAAAACATTTTCAACACTGCATATGGATCAAAACATCATCTATATATATATATATATACAAGTTTTCAAATATACACTGTGCCCTACATCGGGGCCTCTGTGATCTCATAATCCAACAAAGCCGCACGCAGCCGCAATAACTATCAATAATCTCGACTCGGCTCGCAGGCCGGTCCCTCATATCAAAAATATACTCGGCTCGCAGGCCGGTACCAACTGTACAACCCGTACTCGGCTCGCAGGCCGGTATACAATAAATGAATGAATGAATAAATGAGTAATATGTAGGCACGCAGGCCTCTATAAACATAACCGGTTCGCAGACCGGTGCCCATATCCAATATACAAATACAAAAACCATGCCGGGCTCCCTCAGCTCTCCCCACCGCCCTCAGCGCCTCTCCCCGCTGGTCCCTGTGGTGCCTCTCGCCTCTGCCTGGTCGCGTACACACCGGCTATGGCCGTGGCTCACCTCCCTGAGATCTCTGGCTGTGAGAGGTCTCTGCTCTATGAGCTGCATAAGGCTGATACTCAACTCCGGTACCATCAAGAATATCCTGATAGTATCGGGCCTCCGCTCTAACCTCCATATAGCGCTCTCGAGCCACTGAAGGAGCTGGGGCTGGTCCCCTGGCACCTAATACTAGTACCCCACTTCGTGCTGTCTGGTGGTGCAGGGTCATCGTGGCCCGCTGGCGGTGGTATCTCAGTACTGTGCCTGGGATGTGGTTGTGCCATTACTGCGGTGGTGGTGCACATTGTGCTGCTGCTTGGTACTCTTTGCGTACTGTACTCGCACTGTGGCTGCAGCGCGGTGGTGGTGCCGCCCTCGTGCTGCCTCGAGCTCAAGCAATGCCTCTATAAGACTTCTATTCGTGCTGCTCGCAGAGCAGCAAGCTGCCCTCGTAAGAGTTACACTCGACCCCGAGCTGATCTCTCTCTACCGCCGTCACAAACGCTAAGTCATTGTGGCGGGCACGGGTGTCTTACCCTCGCCGCTCTCGACCCAGCCCACCACACCATGTATGCTCTGTCACAACCAAAGCATCATCTCTTGTGTCATCTGCTGCCGGCTCTCAAAGAACCCAATCTGGATCCAAGGGCTGTGGTGCAGGCAGTGGGGCCTCTACATCATCCCTCCTGTACTGAGGGAAGGGAGGTGGCTCGTCCTGTCGCAGCCCCATCTGCCTGCGTACCCTCTCTAGGGGTATCCTCTCGTACTCTCCCGGCCTCCGTCCTGCTATCCAGAATGTGTACTGGATCCAGGCAAAACTGTAAGCGGGCTCCTCCGTGAGGGTGATGACCTCTGTAAGGTCTCCATACAATATCTACCGCTGTCAGGCCCTCTAATAAATGCCTGTAGTAGGCAACGTCTCTCCCCGCAAGCACTGCTCGTGGCTGCCCCACGACTCCCAACCACCTCTGAAAGCCATATCTGTATATAACCTGTGGCCCTGGCTGCTGGGGCAACCCTACTGGTCTGATGCATATGATGTGCTCATATGCCCAACAGTGAAGTAAAAAAGTTGAACAAATACCAAATCACCGCATCCGGCGATAACCCCAGAGCTCTCTGTATAGCTGCACCAGATACACTGGTGCCCACACATAGCAAGTATGCTCCTCCACCATCTCAAGCAGCACCCCCATCAATGCCCATGGAAACGGCCTCCCTCTACGAGTCCGGGAGGCGAAAGCAGTGATCCCAATCATCATCAAGCATGGCAAGGTCGTGTCTCGTGTTGGTGCGCGTACGCATACATGTCCCCATACCCGATACTCACGGCTTTGTGATAGGTAAGTAGCACGGCTACATCTCCAAAAACCTGCAGGATGCTGTCCATCGCCATCTCCGAATCTACCTGGAACACTGCCTCTCCCTCGATCGGTAGTCGAAGGATGCGATACACATCCTCCAATGTGATGGTCATCTCTCCGGTCGGGAGATGGAACACATTGGTCGCCGGATCCCATCTCTCGATGAGGGCGACCATCAGGCTGTGATCTCTATCAATAGCTCTGTATCGCTGGACTCCGCCGAGTCCCACCTCACGCATGATCGCCCAATGAGCCGCAGATACGTGTGGCCGCATCCGCACCAACAGCGGGGGCATCCTATCCCGCATCGTCAACTGCTGACGTGCCTGCAAAACCAACCCACATCCTTAGACCTACTCTTTATCACAACATCTACTTTACCCTCTAAACCCCCTTTTATCCCCCGACCACACCCCAACTCTATACCACCCCCTCTAGAACCCACCCAAACCCACCCACCTTAAAACCCACCCACCCAAAACCAAACCCACCTCCACCCAAAACCGGACCTAACCCACCCAGGTCCCAAACCAAACCCACCCCACCCAAAACAAACCAACCCAAAACCCAAAACCCAACCAGCCCAAAACCAAACCCACCCCACCCAAAACAAACCCCACCCACACCCCAAAACACACCAACACAAAACCCACCCAACCCAAAACCAAACCCACCCCACCCCAAAACAAAACAAACCCACACAAACCCCCAATAAACCCCGGACCGGTACCGGTCCCAAACAACCGACCACGGCCCTCTTCCCACCGACGCCGGTCAACCACCGACCGACGCCGGTCAACCACACAGAACCCAGCCCCTAAAATTTTGCGACCGATGCCGGTCGCTTAGCGACCGACATCGGTCACTGTCATTTCCCGGAGCCGAACCCCCGCGCGGCCCCCCCACCCACATTTTTGCATTTTTCTACTTATCTACCCACCCAAACACCCTAAAAACCTACCCACCTAGCCGCCTTGCCCTATTTTACCCATCTATCCTCTTCGTTTTTCAAATTACGTCCATTTACTCATTATTTTCTAAAACATGTAAATTCCTACCCAAACCCCCAATTTAGCTTAATACCATTCAAATGCACAAAATAAAGAGTTCCGAACCTACCCGAATGACGACACGTCGTCGTGGTGGGATGGGTGGTGGTGGTCCAGCTGGTCCAGCCCCTCCTGCTCCTCCTGCCTGTGCCATAGCTCCAATTCTGATCTGCTGGGTCCCCGGCCAATCAACTGCTGCCTCCTCCTCACTCGGGCCCACAAACAACTCACTCCTCCAGCAAAATAGCTCCACCTCACTCAATAAAACCTCCAATCTCAACTCTCCACGTCAGACAAATCAATTTGGTTTTCAAATAACAAAAGTGACAATGACAAGCCGTATTTTTCTTTTTATAGGTTTTTCACCCATAACCGATATCGGTTTCATTTTGCCCTAATGAACCGGTATCGGTCCCTTAACCGATATCGGTCCCTTAACCGATATCGGTCATGTAGAATCGACATCGGTTTTTCTGCCAACTTTCCCCCAATTATTTTTTGCCCCTATTTACCATTTGCCCCTTTTTAACCACATATCGCCTATATCCACCTTTGCTGAACACCATTTGTTTACCTATTTGGCCCGACCCAAGGCCTCGCCCTACCTATTCGGCCCGACTCAAGGCCTCGCCCTACCCATTTGGCCCGACCCAAGGCCTCGCCCTACCCATTTGGCCTGACCCAAGGCCTCACCCTACCCATTTGGCCCGACCCAAGGCCTCGCCCTACTTATTCGGCCCGACCCAAGGCCTCAACCTACCCATTCGGCCCGACCCAAGGCCTCGACCTACCCATTTGGCCCGACCCAAGGCCTCAACCTACCTATTTGCCCGACCCAAGGCCTCGCCTACCTATTTGGCCCGACCCAAGGCCTCGCCTACCCATTTGGCCCGACCCAAGGCCTCGCCCTACCCATTGGCCCGACCCTGCCCTCGCCTACCCATTTGGCCCGACCCAAGGCCTCAACCTACCTATTTGGCCCGACCCAAGGCCTCACCCTACCCATTTGGCCCGACCCAAGGCCTCGCCCTACCCATTTGGCCCGACCCAAGGCCTCGCCCTACCCATTTGGCCCGACCCAAGGCCTTAACCTACCCATTCGCCCGACCCAAGGCCTCGCCTACCCCATTTGGCCCGACCCAAGGCCTCAACCTACCTATTTGGCCCCGACCCAAGGCCTCGCCCTACCCATTTGGCTCCGACCCAAGGCCTTGCTCCTACCCATTTGGCCCGACCCAAGGCCTCAACCTACCCATTTGGCCCGACCCAAGGCCTCAACCTACCCATTTGGCCCGACCCAAGGCCTCAACCTACCTATTTGGCCCGACCCAAGGCCTCAACCTACCCATTTGGCCCGACCCAAGGCCTCACCCTACCCATCCGACCCGACCCAAAGCCGCCACCCAACAACTTGGCCCGACCCAAGGCCTCACCCCTAACCATCCGCCCGACCCAAGGTCAGAATCTAACAACTTGGCCCGACCCACGGCCGTATCACTTCAATACCATACCCACAATCAACGTTTTATTTTATCCATCCATCCTGTACCTTTTGTTCAATCGAGCTCACCTATTCGTGTTTTAGCATGATTAGGGTCCTTGACTTGATCTGTCGACCAACTTTTCCTAGACCTAGACCGTGATGTTTATCTCAACCAAACCAACCATTTGGTACTACCGAACACGCCTAAACGTTCCTGTACCTTACCTGTTATATACCCTGGAGCTACTTCCTATGCCTTGGATACCAGGATTATATCACCCTTGTTTGGATAAACTATCGACCTTTGCCTATACATTGCTGGTTTGCTCGCCAAATCATGTACCCTAGTCGCACTATTGCATTTCAACATGCGTCTGCTGCCTTGGACCTCCCCCACCACCTTACCATCCTCTCTACAACATGTACCCTTTATCAACCCTATCCCTGATTTCCCGTTCACTCAATCCGTGATAGATTTGAGGGGGATTACCTATATCCTTAACAGGAGAAACCACTTCATATTATTGTCCGCGCAGCTTTACAACACAAGCTACACGACAATAAGGGGCTAATGTAGACACCAAATTCGTGTCTTACGACCCCTTGTGACCCGCATCCCATTTCACAACCTAACCTCATTACCTAAACCTTACACAATTATTTATTAATTACCTTGTAATTGATAAATCCCCATCACCTCACCTGCCACCTCATTTTGCCACCTCATCATGACCTAGCCCTAATCCTAAACTAACCTAATTAAAACCTAAAACTTGGTCAACACCTACACCCATGACTAAGGACCCTTTCGCACCTAAACCGACCTTCTAGTCACTTGACCAAGCCCGCAACTAATCTCTTGGGAGAAAAGCAGGGAAGGTGGGCTGTTTTACTAAAAATAGCCTACTTTTTCCTTACCGATGCCGGTTCCTACTCGACCGCCATCGGTTACGTAACCGCCATCGGTTCCCTGTAAATGGCCTCCCCAAACCAAAAACAAGGGATCGAATTTCATTTTTGGATCAGAGAAAAGGATTCTTTGAATCAAGAAAGAGCATCAGGAGCGATCGAGAAAACCCGGATCTTTACTTGACTGAGCAGAGACAAGTGAAGAGACAAGGAGAGTTAGCAGCAAGGAGAGCAAGCCCAGGACTACAACTGGATACCAGAGCCCTGTGATACTCAGCTGATTTGATCTGCTGTGTGCCAGACCATCCTACCTCAGTTCTGCCTTTGCCATCAGAGCTCTTGGACCTGCATCTCCGTGAATAATCAGTAAGTTCCATCTTGCATGTCCTCTTTAATAACATTTCTTCAACTTTTTGAATCATAAGTCCCCACAAATCCATCCTTGGATCCACTACCCAATGTGTCATTGCATCTAACTGTCATTCATCTACCTCTCATCACCCTATTTCCTAATATCACCTATATACAGCCCTACAAATAACACAACTACCAAATAACACCACCACCCCACAAAACAAGTAACCTTCAGATCCTAGACTCTACCGATATCGGTCATCAGTAACCGCCATCGGTTATCAGTAACTTACCATCGGTTATACTGACTATAACCAATAACCAGCCTTTCCCCTACCCAGTTCAACAAAGCAATTTAATTGATATCTTATAGTCTTTTGTGTTAATTCATATTAGCAGGGGAACTGACCACCTTCGAAAGGAAGTTTTATATTTCCTGGGCCAAGGCGGTTCCTCATTTATTGTCTAATTAAAATCTTGTGGTCTTGTGTTCTTATTTTGCGAGTAGTCCTTCCAAGACAAAAATGAGTTCTTCGCAGCTAGCCCGATCTTTCTCTATGATACGCGCACATCATATCGAAATTACTATAGGTATTCCTCCTAGCCCCAACCCTTATACTTTTCTAAAAGGAACAAAACATTCAGTGAAACAATTTATGTCAATGAAGAACCTTGTTGTATTTTGTAATGATTGCAATGACCTTCAGCTTTTCTTCTTGTGCCAAGCACATAGCTACATCTTCAGCAGACTCTAAGGCCAGGGGCCTTTCCATGGTGAGGATTCGAGTTAAGTCCTCAAGGCACTCCAAGGAAGAACCATACTTCTGTGAGGGAGGGTTAAGGTATGGGTGCTTCAAGATAATAGCATGTGAAATGAGCTCCACCTTCTTGTGAACCTCGTGCACCTTGGCTTTTTCCTCCTTCAATTCCCACTGCAACTGAGTCGTTGATCAATTTTTCTAGGCTGAGGCCCTTTGTTAACTCAGCTATCTCTTCCTCCTTTTTCTCCATTAGGTCTTCCAGGACTTTAACCTTGTCACTTATAGAAAATCCTAGCCTCCACCTCCATAGAGACTTTGTTGAGCACGTTACACACTTTCTCATCTAATAGTTGTTGCACGTTTATAACGGGGTTGTCCCCCTTTGTCTCGATAACGCCATTATAGCCCCATGGCTTACTTCAAACTCAGGCTCATCTAGGTGGGAGTCAAAAGCCCATGATAGCATCTTCCTTGTCCGTGGGTATCCACCCTCAGGATCAAAGGATTCCATCCCTGTGAGTTCCTTGGTTGGAACGGTACTTTGGAATCATGTGCGCAATATGTTATTGGGGTTATTATCATAACCCATTATCACCCTTTCTCCTCCCATGTGCTTACTTCCCATGCACACGCCCTTGGGAACAGTTACCATTAGTATGGGCCCCTTAGTGCTACTGATGCTTTTCTCCCTCTGCTCCTCCTTGAACTCACCTAACACTAGGTCCACTGCTGCGTTCCAACTCTTCATCGACCAAGGTTTCAATAATCTTTTCTACCTCCCTTGTCGCTTCTCATTTACTTCCTCCTCTGTGAGCTTGGGCATACTTGGTTCTTTGGTACTAGCCTCCTCGCTCCTTTCTCCATCTTTTGTGCCTTCTTCCTCCTGGGTGCCCATCCTTCATGCAAAGATGAATGCATCCTTTGCTTCCTCTCCATCTTCCTCCTCTGAGTCGTGCACATTAATTAATTCTTGGTTTACATCAGGCTCTTCTTCTTCATCTTCATCCTTCTCGCCTTTATAGGCACTCAAGCCTTCTATTTCTTCCGACTCTTCTTCCTCTACCTTTTTCTCCTCTTCCTTCGCTGAAGACTCCGGTGTAGGGGATGCGGTTTTCTCTTCATCAGAGGATTCTTCTTAAGCTGGGGGTTTGCTGGTTCGGGGTCTTCTCCTTGACCACTATCCTCTTTTTCTTCTGGATGTAGGTACTTGGCCTAGGGGTACCTTTTCTGACCTACTTCTCCACCATCCTTGGCTCCTCCTGCTTTTCCTTTCCTTCCTCTTGGGTAGGAGCTTCTTCTGCCCGGTAGGGTCATCAGGAATGGATATCTCATCCTCCACATACGCGCCCTTCTCAAACTTTGGCCTTATGCATAGGTATATTCTTGCAGCATTACTCCCAACAATAGGTAAGGTTAAAGGCCTTACAATGTTTACATCATGTGAAACGTATCTTTCAACATACACGTGCTTTTCTGGGTACACCAACTTCTTTCTCATCTCTCTATGTTCCATGTCAAGGTTGGATAGATCTAGATTCAGCTTCTTTGATTCCTTGAATCTATTCACTCCTACCTGAAATAATTGCATGGTGAAGGAGAAGGGGAGCTTGCACCAAGGACTCCAGGTTCCGTCAGTTAAAATAAATCTGCCAATGCAGAAATGTTGGTAAACCGTGAACTCCACCTCTCCTCTGGTTATTGCTGGGAGTTGTTCTGGAATATGCCATTTAGCCTTGAATGCGTTCCTTAGGCGTGTATACCATTTTTCCAAGCGTGCCTTGTGTACTACTGTCATGGAGTCGCAGGTGTACTTCTCAAACCTCTTTGTGGGTGAAGGGTTTTCAGCAGGGTACTCCCAAATGAACTTGTCGGATGCATCTGACACTCCGATTTCAAAAACACTATGGTCAATAGAACATTACCAAAGTGGATCTTACCTCCCTCCTCCACGCTGCTTATAATTTCATCTGTAATATACTGGGAGAGGTTGTAGATGGTGCCCTCTATAATTTTCTTACAGACATTCAACTGGGTCCACCTTTCTTGTCCATTCAACTTGGACACGAGGTGCATGACCATCTTCATCACCGGATTGTTGATGTCCGAGATGTCATAGTACCTCGATCCCTTTTTGTACTCCTGGGATGTGATGGTTTCCTTGATTGCCTCCTCATCCTGGAGGTCATCTTCTAGAGCATCCCCTTCACAGATTAGGCCTATGAAGCACGAAATCAACTGGGGAGTTATGCACATCTTGCGTCCTATGAAATAGAATAAGTCTTTACGGATGCACGTCATTAGCCATTGATACAAGTACTCGGGATTCCCAAAATAAGGCAACTCATAAAGTTGTAGAAGTCCCACCTTCTCCATTTTTATTTGACCTCGTCGCTGTAAATCAGCAACCCGTCTGATGTTCATTTGTTTGTTGGGCGCACCAACTCCAGCGCCATCTCATTTTCAATTGTACTTGACCGATGGTTATAGTCATTTACGGTCATTTTCCTTATGTGGGACTCCCATTCATGCCCTAGCAACACTCCATCCAGGTATTGCATCTCTGAGTACCACTCCTCATTTGTTTCAACCGGTACTTCTTCTTGTTTTCTCTTACCCTTGCCTTTACCCTTTCCTTTCTTTGATTGTTCCACTTGTTTATTGGCTGGTTTTGTGGCTGTCATCTCACCCTTTGCTTTCATCTCAGCTTAAAATGTGAACTGGTGAAGGATTCCTCTTGCACCCCGTGCCCTAAAATTCAAACCCTAATTCCGATTTCTTCCTTTCACCGCGGCGCTTCTCCTCAAAGCTTCCTACACCCGTGAATCACTTCTGTTCTAGTTTGCAAATCGAATGGACCAATTGTGCTTGAGTTCTGGTGATTTTCCTTCACACGAGTCACTTCTTGAAACCCTAGCTCTCAAAAGAAAATAACTCTTCTCGTATGCGCAAAGTAAAATAATGAAGTGCCCTCTCTTGTATTTATAGCTTTTCCCACTTTTACACATTAAAGGCTAGGCTACCTACCACCATACGAAAATATTTAATGTGGCTTTTTCAAACAAAGCTTGACTTCACGCCCTTACTCATGCGCCCAATTCTTGCCTGAGACACTTTTCCAACCTTTTGGCGTGCAAACAATCCATCTTGGTAGAAGACTCTTGCACGTGTGTCATCACCACCAAAGGAACTTCTTCGTCCTCATGACTCTTTCTTTCACCTACCTTATGTTTTATGCACTTTTCCAACCTTTGTACGTGGATTTCCAATGTAGCCTTGTCTTTCCATCAATCTTCCTTTTTCCTCTTAATGCATCTTTTCAATAGGGTCACTTCAAACGGTCTACCAACACAATTCTCCTGGAAATTTCTCAATGATTTCCCTTTATCTCCTCACCCCACACTAAAATGATGCGCAATCCTCTACACATTCATAACTTCAAAAAGAATAATAAGGTTACTGGTGCCCAAGGTGCAAAACAAAACAACAACGTAAAGGAAACACATGAAACAAAAGCATGAAGGAAATTCTAAACTAAGTGGAAAAACTACCTTATTTACAAACACCAAGAAGCCTTATTTATAGTAGGGCTTCAGCCTACTCCCATTGAAGTGTCCAGGTAATTTTGTCCCATCCAAAGATTGCTTGTAATCGCAGCGCTTGAACCAACGATGTATGAGATTACATAAGGACCCAACCAATGTACCCTCAACTTCCTAGGATGGTGCAAAATTTTTGAATCATATAGTAATACCATCTGCCCAACCCCAAACTTCTTGTTTTTAATATGCTGGTCATGCCATGCCTTTTGCTTAGCTTTTTCAGTTTTCTAGCTCCATCTGGCTAGTGAGCACCTCTCATCTAGTTTAATTAATTCATCAATTCTTTCTTCCAACACATGTTCATTGTCAACCCTCCTATGTGCACTTTATCACGCAGCGATGGTAACATAAACTCAACCGGTAGGACTACTTCCATGCCAAACACGCACGCTCAAACTATATGTCTTCTTCTTCCTCTTCTTCAAAGCACACTTCCAAACTAGGTCCACCAAGTAAATATAGTAGCCTATATTCCGCCATGATGCAATCCCTAGAGTAAGGTACTTGACATCCTGCAACACCTTATCAACTGGTGGCTTGGTACTTCGATACTCAAAGGTGTGAACAAGATCAGCCGCTACCTCCTGCCAATTTCCTGTCTGACGGTGAGTTTCAGAGTGTATGTACCAAGTGCACGTACAATCTTGTAGTGTCAAATACAGCTTGTGTACCCAAAGGGATGGTGGTAAATCTTCCGTGCCTTCCCCCAAACCCTCTCATATACCTAGATATGGGAAGAGGTGGGTTCATCGCCATTGTAATCCTTGATAGTGGTGGGTACATTGCTTATGGAGAATCAAACAGTGAGCGCAATCCTAACCTCGCACCATTCTAACAAGTTCTCGCTATGCGTAGACCACCACCTTACTGTTGTGCCTATCAAAACATAACTCAGCATCCCTCATCACTCATCCTCCTTCCATTGAGCTTCCATTTCTCTTAAAAAGACCTCAGGGTATGCATCTCCAGAATACTTGGTTACTTTCTTTCCTCCTAGGTGCCGAACTATACGCGCCATGGTTACTTTGGTCACCGATCCTTTTAAATGTCATCTGACCAATTCATAAGTCCCATGTGCCCAATTATCACATGCTATACTAGTAGTATCACTAATAGATTGAGCATCATCAAATTGGATGACTCCCTCATAGGATGGATTGTGTCTGCGGATCTCTTATGGAGCACACATATATTTTGTCTAGGACTTCCTCTCCCAGGGGTTCAGTATAGGGTGTGGGCTTTCCATTAGTAAGGGGTATAATGACCCGTTCCTCTTTGTTTTCAAAAATTATGTAGCCCTTGTTAAACCAGAGATCTACATTGTTTTTATAGCACCAAGGGCACCCAAGTAATGCTGGGAAATTATCTACCTCGGTGAGTGCCAAGAATTCAAAGTCCCCAGTGAACCTAGCTCCCTGAATGGTAATGGCTGCATCCTTCAAGACACCTATGGGCATTGCTTTTGTTTTATTTTCCATATACAACACATTGAAGATGGCCGTAATGCAGGTCTTCCCATCTGATGCCATGCATCCAAAGTAAGAACATTGACCTCAGTGCCTGTATCAATGAGGATGTTGTTGAGCAGCCATCCATCCACCACCGCATTCAATGTGATCTCCTTGTCATAATCAAGGCTATGAGGTGGAAGGTTTACATGCAAGACCTACCTCTTGTGCTCTTCTCTAGCACATGGTACCTTCTCTCTCAGCCATGCTCCTAGCAAGGGAATAACATTCTCTTGCCTCAACATCTTACACACTTCCTTAACCTCATCCAGGTCATCCTTTGGTGCCTCCACAGTTCTTCTTTGCTCCTCTTTTCTAGTTTTCTCTTTTAAGCACTGGATCTCTCCTTGTAAGCTCCGAATCTCCTAGTAGACCTCCTTCTAGTGAGCAGGGTCTAGATACTTCCCATGCACTACTTCTTCCCTTGACACCAGAGTCCTTTGTCTAGGTGCCTCTTTTGCGTGTGTGGACTCTGCCCTTGTTGTCACCATAATGGGCTCTAACTCTGACTCACACATTACTCATGGGAGCCATTGTGTGTCAGCCTTCTTAATACTCACCATGGCAGTGCCCTTGTCCTTCCTTTGCTGCTGGCTCATATGCTCATATAACTCCGGGCACTCCTCATACTTATGTTTTTTTCCACACCATGAACATTGCAGGAGCTCCGGGCACTCACGCTTATAGTGATCTGTGGATCCATAATTAAAACATGTTCCGTGTGGGAACTCACTTCTTCCACCGCGGTTACCAGGACCACAAAACCCTCTGCGAAACCCTCTTCCACGTGCACCTCCATCTCCATGCTCTTCATACTGACATTCATTTCCTTTGGAACTACTGGCAATGCCAGTCTAGCACACACTAAGGTCAATTGCCTCATGAATCTAGTTAATTAGCCTACAATCCTTGGTGTCATGTGTGGTTCAGGTACATGTCTTGTAATAAAAAGATACATTCTTATAGATCACACGCTGTAGCAGGGGGCACCTACTTACATCATGGTCCTGTGACATATTTCACAATCTACCGCTATGGCGTGTACAGCTTTCCAAGTACATATCCCACCATTATCTTGTGTGTTACCTTCTACGTCACAATCTGTAAACCACATCCCATCACTAGTCTTTGGGCTGTGTTTGCAGATAAATTCTCTAGTTGCTTAGCCATGGCAGCGATCTAAGCCTCCAGAAATGGGCTAACGCTATTTTTAATACTTCCAACCACCTCGGCGCGTAAAGCGCCTCTGGCGCCTCACGCGGGTCTATGAATGTTTTATGAGACAAGGCCTCTCTAAATGGTATGATCAACCCTATAACAAACCACTGAGCATGCTGTGAAGGGTGGTTATCATAAGACAATTTAGACAGAAGAGTTTTAAAGTGTGCATCATACTCCCGCACACTCTCTGCCATTCCTTGCTGGATTTCCTTGAGAGAGTTGATGCTCTTCTATTCAAACTCAGGTATGTGGAACTCCGCTAAGAATGCATTCTTCAACGTGGTATAATCCACAACAGTTTGATGGGGGTCATATTTTCTATACCAGATATGTGCGCGCTCTTGCAATGTTGTTGTAAATTGAATGGCCTTCCATTCCGGGGTTGTGATCCCCTTCATGCGCCATAACAGCTCACACTTATGTACGTGCTCCGCAACATCTTCTATCCCTCTATAATCTGGTAAGTGTAAAGACATCTCAAAGAAAACTTGAGGAGGTGGCTGAGGCCCTTGTCCTCCCGACCCAGTCCCTTGGTTTCCTCTGAGTATTTCCTCCTCTGCCGGACCCACTAGATCCTGAGCCCCCAGATCCACCACTTCCACCTCCAGATCCTCTCGTGTTTGAAAAGGGCCTGTGTTCGTCATGCCTAACATCCCCGTCATTCCACTGAATTTTTCACCAATAGTCTATGAGATAGTTCCACTCCTAGTCATATTTCCTCCACTTCCTGATGCACTCCAAAAACTAGCTATATATGTGCCTTGTCCAAACATTCTGCAAAATACCGGAATAGTGTGTATAGCCATAGAAGTCCCAAATGAGAAGTTATATCTCCCGGGTGCCGATTGGTTACT
Organism: Taxus wallichiana var. yunnanensis; assembly: GCA_018340775.1. Taxonomy (NCBI): domain Eukaryota; kingdom Viridiplantae; phylum Streptophyta; class Pinopsida; order Cupressales; family Taxaceae; genus Taxus; species Taxus wallichiana. The sequence goes on from CM031237.1 coordinate 154,047,429, forward strand.
TCCACCAATGTCAAGTGGATCAACTATACTTTTCCTCATTTGGACAATCCAAGTGCCGAGGATTTGGTCACTAGGTAGGCTCGAGATGCATGCCAATGACTCTTCTTTCTCTACGTGATGGAATCTTATCGAACACGAAGGGTTTTCTCTTCCACGCTTGCCAAGATGGGGTAGCACAAACTATTCGGGTTCCACGTCCTCCGCATGAACCTCAACTCCTCTCCACCATGTATGGCTCCATAAATTTACTTACAATCCCATGTTATCTATCAATCTCCCTTTCACGTGCTTCATTATACTTGAGTCACCTCTCCTCTCTTTCCTTTTCAGTCGTTATATCAGCCATCTTCCTCCACCCTAGCTTCCTCACCAAGCACTCAGGATGGTTTAGCCGGCCATTGGAAATGCCTCTAAACTCATGGTTACCATCAAGATTTTGATCGCAAGGGGATAACACGTAGAAATTATCCTCGGGCTCTAGAAAAATTCAAACTCGAACTCACTGGCACAAATATGTGGAAATTGCGTACTCCAGAGTGTAACTAGCCAATACTCCCCTCCACCAATGATCTATAGCACGGGTCCACATCAGGTCAGCATCTTGCAAGCTTTGGTATGTTTCTTGGGTCCAAGGGTGTGATTTATAGTACCACCCCGATCTAGATGCATATGCCGAGAGCCATTCAAATAGCTCTACCAGGAAACAACAGAAGAAGGTTTCATACAACTCATGATAGAGATTGTCTTCCACCCATCTTCACACATTAAACTCAGGTCCAGTATTGAATCTCTGAGAAAATTCATCCTCTGTGCTTTTAAACCAATCTTCAACACCTTCCAGTGTTAACCACTCCATCATCACTTATTACACAGATCATGATGTATGCCATGTTCCACTATAACTTCAAAAGAGATTAACGAAACCAAGATGTAGTGATTTTGGACCCACCAAAGAACAAGGGAACCTCATGTGCACCAGCCTATCACCCAGCGGGTGTTGGGCGCTCAACCGAGGCACATGAGAGGGAGACGAGTCTCTCCTTTATGTGAGTCTAGTGGAACCATCATTCATGATCTTGACTTGGTGATTTAAAAGACATGAAAAAGCCATAGAGCTCAGAACGGCTTCTATACCCTTTCAATCATCTCAAATAGCAAGCACTTGATAGATTTAATAGAACTTAAAAGTAATAAATCCACAAGAGACTTAGCATTTAAACATGGTTCATGAGCATACAAGAACAAAGACTATAAAGGAAAGATGCAAATGATAATAGAAAAGAGATCTTGATTTAGTACAATTGGTAACCTTATCATATTCATTTAATGCTTATTACAAAACATCACAGAATGGCAGACCATAGTCATGCATCATATCTGGATCCATACATGTAGGTTCTCAAAACAAAAATTTATATCCCCAAACTCTTAATACATCCTTTCCTATATTCATCTACCCAATTATATCCTAGTTCATGCAGTAATTCTGTAGAGCTCCACTTCCTAACTTGTGTCTCTTTTCTCTACCATGGGCACACATATATATATAGGCATCTGAAGTGCTAACAAACTCTTCTACAGCCTTAGATCTGGTGCCAAGTGTCAATGTGTGAATCATCCAAGGTGCATGCTTCTCCAGGCCTTGCGCTCACTACTCCATGTCATGATGAGCTTTTAGGATCTTCTCTCGTAAAGTATATTCCTTCCAGGCCACCCTGTCGCCAGGCTGGAATCTTATCCATTCGAACATGCTTTTCATGAGTTCTTCCTGAAAGGCCAAAAATGGCTAATTCCGGATCCTATTTTGTGGCACGCATCTTAGGTTCTACAAGAACCCTTTTTCAACCCTAAATGCGCACCTCATCTTGTGCACTTTCTCCAAACTATGCGTGCTCATGTGCCTTCATGACTTGGTGGATATTTTATGGGCCCAACATGTACTTATTACACAAAAAAATGAACTAAATTGACAAATCATGATAATGATGAAGGAATCACATAAAAAGGGATTGCATTAATGAAAGCTAAACTAAATGGTAATACTACCTAATTAAAAACACCAAGAATACTTATTTATAGTAGCGCTTACACCTACTCCCATTGAAGTAACCAGAAACCATGTCCATCCAACACCTCTAACTAGAAAGAATGTAAATCAAGTATATAAGTGATAACATACTGTCCTTGACCAATACACCTTAAGCTTTCAAGGGTGGTGTAAAAGCTTTGAATCATATAGAAGTACCATTTTTCCAACCTCAATCTTCTTATCCTTAATGTGCCTATCATGTTATGCTTTCTTCCTATATTTTTCCTACTTCTATCTCAATCTTGCTATGGAACACCTCTCATCCATTCGCATGATTTTTTTAATACATTCTTCCAATGTATCGCTCATCGGCCTGGACCACCTGCACATGTAATACACAAAGAAAGTAAGATGAATTCCATGGGTAGAACTGCCTTTGTGCCAAACACCAACTGAAAGGGTTTTTATTTATTCAACCTCTTGTAGGTTGTCTTGTACATCCAAATTACATCATAAACCTTTTCATCCCAATCTCTCCTTCCAACATCACAAATTTTGGTCAAGGTATGGCTCAGTATTTTGTTTAAGTCCTCAATAGTCCCATTTTCCTAAGGGTGATAAGGGGTTGTCCTATGGTGTGAAACCATAAATTCATCCAATAATATCATGATAGTCTCATTAAAAAAATGAGTACCCCTATCACTTTTTAATCTTAAAGGGCATCTATACATGCTAATAATATTTTCCCACAGAAACCTTGTTGCCATAGCAGTTGTGCAATCCTTTATAGGAATTGACTCTTCCCACCATCTAATATAATATGTAGAAGTTATAATATAGTGTGATCCTATCCTACGCGTGGTTGGGGAGATATGGCCCACAAATTAAATTTCCCACTTCTTAAAAGGATTTGCACTAGTAATAAGCCTCAAAGGAATTTCATCTCTATGCTCAGTCTTTCTAAGGCATTGATAATGGTCATATTCCTTACAATATGCTTTACAATCCTTGTGTAATGTTTCCCACCATATGCTTTGAGCTAGGAGAATCTTACACATGGTTACATCCCCTACATAGTGTCCACCTATGATAGCTTAATTATCCTCTGTCATAATGGCTTCATGCTCATGCTCAAGTACACACTAGAACAAAATTTCATCATGACCTAACTTGTATAATTCTCCACTAATCAACATGTAAGGTATGACACAAATAGAAATTGTTTCTTTTCTAAAGCCTTAATTACCTCAGGCACCAAACTTGTGCATAAAACTAAAACAATATCCTCTAAGTCCGAGGGCATGATGTTCACCCCAAACAACTATGTATCGGCATTATTTCCTCAATGCTCCTGTGTCATCTCACGATTGAATCCTTGATAAATTTTCTAGACCAAAATTACTCTTACCTAGCTTAACCACCACCATAAAATTGAACTCCTGAAAAAATACAACCCAATGACATATGTACCCTGATAAAATAGGCTTGTTCACCAAGTACTTCAATGTCACATGATCTGTATAGAAAATGAAAGGTGTTTCCAATAATTATTGTCAAAAATTATGGAGAACGTAGATCATAGAAAAGGCCTCACGCTCTATCATTGTATAATTCTATTTGGCTGGAGTCAAATTCCTACCAGCAAAGAAAATAAGATGATAAAAAATCCCTTCTCTAGGATGAGATAATCTCTGTTCAGAATGGCCATGTCGAGGCATCTAAATGAACATGAAAGGGTTTTGACCATAAAGTAAATTGTTAAATAGGTGTTGTAGTAAGCCTCTCCTTCGAGTTTTAAAAAACTGTTAGTGCACCTCACCCCACAAAACTTGCATTTTCCCTCTAATATATCTTCTAAAGGCACGCAGATCTTTGCATATCACTTAATAAAATTTCTATAATAACCTATGTGCTCCAAGAATCTGTACACCTCGATCTAGATAGTAGGTTCCTCTAGACCCAAACTAAGATCCACTGAGCAGGATCCACTAGCAAGCCTTCTTTATAGATGATGTGCCCCAACAAAATTCCAAAGGGGGTGGAAAATATACATTTCTTAATGTTCAAAGAGATGCTCAACTTCCTAAATCTCTCAAACATCAGCCTCAAATTATCATAGTGATCTTTCATGAGCCCATAGACTGTCCAATCATCTAGATACACCTACAGAACTTGTGAATAAAATCTTAGAATGCTTGTACCACTATGCGCGAAAATACGTCAAGCACATTCTTTAATCCAAAGGGCATAATCGTGTATGTAAAAATTCCCCATTCAGTGGTGAAAGTCATCTTCTCTTAATCCTCTATAGCTATCTTTACCTTGATATCCAGAGAATCCATCGGTGAAGGACTAGATCTCACGCCCTCGACGCCTCCAAGATTTCTTGAAGTAAATGGTGTCGGAAGGGTCTATGAAACATGTAGCATTCAACTCCTATAATCTATAAAAAAATTGATTCTACTATCTTTCTTGATGTTGATAACCATAGGGCTCACCCATTCTAACTCTTCGATGGGCAACATGATCCCATAAATTTAAATTTTATTAATTTCTTATTTTACCTTGATGCGTAGGTTAGGGTTCATCCTGAAAGGCATCTTCCTAACCAGGTGCTCCCTGTCTTTCATATTTATCTTCATCTCACCCAACAATTTATGTAGGCCTTTTAATTCATGATAGCCCCTAGGATACAAATCCTAGAAGTTTCACGGTAACACAATTATCTTAGCAACTTCAAAGTCAGACCAATAATCTCTAATAATGGCTTCCTTGGGTTTAGTATCTGTTCCAACATTCACTTTCTTGGTCTTCATAGGATCATGATAGGCACACGCCTTCTCATTTACACTATCCAAGACTTTACGCGCACCCTCTATGTGCTCAATGTATAGGACCTCTACCTCTTCATCATCGACCATGTAAATCATCTTACCCTTTTCTCTTTCTAAGTAGGCATGCCCAAGATATTCAAAATCTATTTCGTCTTCTTCAAAATGCCCCACTAAGTCGACTCACCGAATAAATCACTGGAGAAATTCTTCATCCTTTGCACTATCCCCCATTTTAAAAGGCTTCATGACATGTAACACCTCATTCACCGGAATTTTAGTGGAAAAATAGTCAAAGGTATGAATCATACCTATATTAAGTTCTTTCTAATTTCCGGTCTCTCTATTCACTCTGTATAAGTATATCATGCGCGTACGTAGCCTCGCAAGAGTTAAATAAAGCTTATGCACCTACATGGAAGATTCTAAAACTTCCTAACCCTATCTCCAGAGTCTCTTACACTTTGTTGAATGTGGTTTTAAATAGGATCATTACCATAAAATGCACATATTTGGGTAAGCACATTGCTCCTCAAAAATCTAGTAGATAAAGAAATTCTCACTTCTCTCACTCAAAGAGATTATCCCCGTGAATCATCCACCAACATGCTTTATTGTCCTACATAGAGTATACACTAAAATGTGCCTTATTTCCACGTAACATACCTAATGAACTTCCATAGAATGAATTTTTATGGATTCTCTTCACCTATGTACTTTGGTACTTGGTTGTTGCCCAAACGCTTTGATACTACATGGCTTCTTGATATGCATAATTACACTTACTTCACACCTAACCATTTCATAAGTGTCATGTGCCCGGTTGTCACATGCGACACATGTAGTATCACTCATGGAATATGCATCATCCCACTAGATAACTCCTTCCTATGATGGCTCAAGAACTTCCGAAACTCGAATGGTGCACACATAAATTTTTTTCAGTTCTTCTTAACTTAAGGGATCTACATAAGGTGCAGATTTCCCATCTATCAAAGGGATACTATCATGTTATTCCTTATTCTTATAACTGATATACACATTATTGAAACATAGGTTAACATTGTTTTCATAATACCAAGGGCGCCCAAGTAATACGAGATAGTTTTATACTTATATAAGTGATAAAACCTCAAAATCACCAGTGAACTTAGCCCCCTATATAGTAATGGATGCATATTTTAAAACTCCAATGGGCGTGGCCTTAGTTAGGTTTTTCATGAACAACACATTAGAGGATGGATACAATGGACGTATACCCATCTAAAACCATGCATCCAAACTAAGTACATTCATTACACTGCACCATGTCAATCAAATTGTTACTCAAAAGCCAACCATCAACAACGGTATTTAGATTAATATCTTTGTCATAATTCAAACCGTCGGAGGAATATTAGCATGCGAGAATTTGTCTCTCATGATCGAGTCCCCAGTCATAGAGATTTTACTTCAACTAATTCCCTAACAACGGAATAATGTTATCTTGGCGTAACATCTTTTAAACCTCCTTAAAATCATCAACATTTTTCTTCATGGTGATCAACTGTTTATTTTTTCTAACCTGTAACTATTCCTTCAAACAACTTGTATCTCACCCTTTAAATTCCAAATTACCTCCATGGTCTCTTGATAAACCTCCTTCTGATGCATACGGTTTGGATACTTGGCATGCAGGACTTCCTCTTAGTAATTACAAGTTTCCGTGGTAGATTTTCCTTGGCACACGCAACCTCAACGCATATAGTAATCTTCACATGAACCAACTCAGGATCTGGTGCTAACTTTTGAATCCATTGGTCTTCCACAGCGCATTGTACTCTAACCATTCTCATGCCCTTATTTTCCTATTTATGTTTCTTGCTTAAGTTTTCATACAAGTTTGAGCACTCTTCATAACTATGATTATTTCCGAAAAAATAGCACAATATTTTGTGGACATTCACGCTTGTAGTGATCAAGAGATCCACATGTATAATAATTCCCATAAGGGAAATCACTCCTTATTGTCCCCATGACCTTGACCTCACGAATCCACCTCTAGAACCTCAACCTCTAGTATGACCTCCATCAGAGTGCCCTTCATTATGATCATTGTCATGATGCTTACCTTTCTCCTTGGAATTATTTGCAACACTAGTCTGTCATACGCCAATATCAATGACATCATGGATCTAATCAATAACCCTATAATCTTAAGTGTCATGAGTTGAGGAACTGAAAATCTTACATATCTATAAACATTCTTTCTTATCCCATGTTACAATAATGGGCATCGACTCAAACTTGTGGTCCAAATAACATATCTCACAATCCAACAGCAAGGAGCTCATCAATTTACGAGGGAAACTATCCTTAGTATGCCCTTATTCTTCACAATCCGTACACCAAATCCCTCGTTTCTCATGTGTTTAATTAGCTTATAGTTTGTCTAACTATTTTTCCATTACTGCAATATGAGCTTCTAATAATAGGATCACTCTGTATGTACACTTCCTACTTCCTTAGCACATAAAGCTGCTTTAATTGCCTCACATGGATCTTTATGTGTCTTATGTGAAAGTGCTCTTCTATAAGTCATGAATGATCCTCCATGTCCCACAACTTTAGGTTCATAAATTGGCTAAAGAACTAGGAGTTACGTAAAAATGAGGTGGAAAAATAGGAAGAGTACACAAAGATTACATTAACATGGAACATGGCCATCTACTTGTAAATAGATTCCGCAATGATGATCTTGGTAAATTCAAACCGATATGCCTATTCCTTATTCATGGATATCATCTAGAAAAGGATAACAACTTGCCATTTATGGATGTTTTGTCTCGAGTCTTGGCGAAAATGAACACCATCATGGAGCAGGGAATCTTGATATTTTTCCAAGAACATCTTCGGGGGTATTAGGAATCTAGGTGTCCTAGAAATTCTTGAATCATCTTATGGAAACTCTTTGTTGAGGAATGTGATTTTGTTCTAGCATTAATCCCGGATGTTTGAGCTCGGGCATATTGTAGAAGTTGGTTTTTGGTAATAGGGTAGAGAAAACATATCACTGATGGTACGTAACGTAATCACCACTTGTATGTTCATGCCCTTTATGTTGTTGGAGTCAGGGTTGAAACATTACACACACATCTACACAAGCTCTAGATATGGGTGCACGAGAGGTACCATATATTTTTTGAGCATGGTGGTCCAAATCCTGGAGCCAAAAGATTCATAATCCTCTAAATTAAGGAATTTGGCATGGGCTACATTCCTCAGAGCCTTTGGTATTTTTGTGAGAATGGGATGAAGGACCTCATCTGTGAGATCCCTTACTATGAATGAGTCACTGAATTACATTCCCCTATTAGGGAAACTCTACCTCGGGTGGAGAGAGTTGTGTGGTACATGTTTCCTGTATAAGATTTTTGTTGCAGTAAGGAGCCAGATGTTACCATGATTGTTAGATATATGCTACGAGCTCTAATTTATTGAACTAGAGACTCAGGTGTTTGAACAAGAGACTCGTATAATTTTGAATGAGGCTTTCGTATGCTCAAATCTTTCCTTAAATAGAATCCTCAACTCATGTAAAGTAATGGATCACACATACAACATGTCACATCATATAATGACACTTTGATTACATGACCCTTAGAGCACCACGATCCTTTTAATTCATTATTCCAAAAACCATTGGATCATTTACTTCAGGGAAAATTAGGAAGGTAAAATTCCTTTAAAATTTTCAAAAATGGGCAAAAGGGTTTCCATCGAGAGACACGTGTCCAAATACACTTATTTGAAGGGGTGAGACCATGAAAACAAGGAAAAAGAAAAAAAAAGATGGGACTATATATATGATACAAAATTTTACAATGTTGAAGAGGACTTAATGGAAAGGATAAAGGTGGATCCTATTCACCAGAATCTCCAAGGGCTAACCCTCCATAGTATCAAGCTCAAACATGTTGTGTTACTTACATGTAGTTATCATGAATGGGACTGTCCCTAGAGGGTCGAATTTCCCATGATTTCTAGGCTTGAAGGCCCTCGCATTCCATTTCGAACTAAAGTAATAATTTGAAAATCGGATCATAAGTCTTCCAATCGACATGAAAAAGGGTTTAAAACCCACAAGTGAGGATCATGAGGAATGACGTGCACATCAACGGATGTGTGAACAGAAACATGAAGAGATCTCGGGAGGAGTGAGCATCAACCAAATGTGCATGCAAAGATTTGAAACACGGGTAGAAACTAGTTAAGCCATAAAACTCTCCTCTATCTCATAGATCAAATGGGGTGTACATATAAGAGTCTTGAGTAACTCGGTGCTTTGCAATCATGACAAATCGAGTAGAGAGGGGAGTTACATTCCCAGAATAGAAGTGTAACTCCCAATGACGCATATGATGCCTTGGCCTTGCACCGACGTGTAAGAGAATCTCATAATGACCCCTAAATGACACATGGACCTATGAGCTCACCCAAGTGAGATGACTCACCTAATGATGTGGAAAATAACACACCAACACCCCCTTCATCGTAACTTAGGATGAGGCGGAAAGTCAAAAGCGAGAAATGGGTCCCTGGTAAAAATCCGATGAGGTACCCATGTGCAAGAAAAAGATCCCAAGCGGTGAAGGAAAACCCGAGTGGGAAAAACATCCAAAGCATAAGAGAAAAACACTCTCTAATCTAAGAAAGATGCCGAGATATGGATCCCGACCATAGACGAGCCTAAAAGGGTACCCATGTACAAAGAGGTAATCTCTCGGAAAGAAGAGGAAGAGAGAAGAAGAGATAGATGAGAGGAATGCAGAAGATGCCATGGACGGATCTAAACTCTGCAGCTCTAAGAAGTCTCCCGAAGAATGTCAATGAAGAGATCCTCTGCCTCTGGACTAAAGAAGAGCCACCCGCAATGAACTGTGTGCCTACCCTTAGGAAGGACATAAATGTCATGCTAAAAGTCTACCCACTCCACAAAGGAAACTGAAGGCGAACACGAAGAACTCGAGTTTGGTGCACGGAAGTGTGACATAGATCTAGCAAGTGAGTGCCAAGGAACCAAAGGTAATGCCACATGCGTAGAAGCGCCGAGTGAAAAGAGGAACACCCATGAGAGGATGTCCAAGTGATGTGAAGGGAACAAAACATCCTCCACAACATAAAAGGGATCCACAGTTGACGGTGGATCAATGAAGGTCTTCGGAAATGTGGAAGTGACATGATTCTCGGAAGGGGCACTCCTAACAACAGAGATGATGAACTCCTCTGAAATACTTGTAGATGGATGAGGAACCTGTAGAGCATCACAAGTGGACTCTGCAAAGAGACGACTAAGGTCTGGCAGATACTCATCCCAATGAGGGGGCTCAACAAATAGAAGAATGATGTCAGATAGGTATGAGTCTATGTCGTTGAATGGCTGTCATCACACGAATAGAAGGTAGAGGAGTGAAGTAGGCCTCACACACTTTGTAAGTGGAAAGGAGGCGGGTGTGATGTATGTATGCCGAGTAGGAGACAACTCGATATCTGATGAGATGTGGGATGTGTCAACACTCTCTGGAAAAGTGAGAGAAAGAGGAGAAGAGTCCTCTGTAGTACTTTCGACATCAGAATTGGGTGCACAATCCTCCTCATCAAAATTAGAACCAAATGATTCTATGTCAATGGCTGTCATCATCACATGAATAAATGGAGGAAGCTGAATTAGCAGCACAACAATGGCGAAAATATGTAAAGGGTCTCCATAGAGGGACTAAAGAATGCTCTAGACACGGTGAGATGGATTTGAGTACGCCACGTGAAACCAAAGAGAAACGAGAGAAATGCATCATCATGTGACAAAAGATGTGGGTGTAATTTTCGAGAAAGTCCTCTAGATGACGATGATCGGTGGGTGCGAGGCTGGCCCAAGCAAGAAGGGTAAAATACCATTGTGGGTGAAGTAACATTCCATGGAGGCACACCAAGCTAAGTAGTTCCCTCTCCGGTGAGAAGTGGTGGAGGCAGAAAGTGATCCTACGATGCTCAAGTCTGGAAAGAGCACTCTCCATAATGAAAAATGCAATATGCATAAAAGCAAGACGTCGGACTCACCCGATAATTAGTATGTGTGTGAAAGCCCAAGAGTATAGTCAACCCCCGAAGGTGGCAATTTATAAAGTAGTGTATTTACAAAGCGATAATGTCATCATGTAGTGTGTGAGAAATCATGTAAATTTGACTAAAGAAGTGCTAAAAAATGAGCGGTGAGACAAAAGTTATAACATTAAAAGCGATCCCCGCAACTAATGGAAAATGCCACTAAACACCTGCAGACACATTAAAAAAGTGCACGAAATGGGTGAAAAGGGTATCGTGTTAGTACCAGTTGGAAACAACATCAAATTTTAGGCATAGTTTGTTTTTCTTGTGGGGGGTTAGCCTCCTGCCAACCCCAAACATCGCCCTCCGTCTTTGACATGCATAGGAAGGTAAGAATACAAGCAAAAACAACCTAGAAATTTATTAAAAATGCCATGAAATAAATGTTTTTCACCTCAAAACATTAAAAAGGGTTTTTTTAACCTCCAAACAATACTAAAAGGAAGGAAATAGCTAGTGTGATTGACCGAGCTACCTCACACGTTAGCCGAGCTCAGGGCCAATGCACTTTGAGCAAGAAAGGAGGTGTGGGGAACCGAGCTGCTTGAAGGCGAGTAAGACCAAGCCAATTTGATCGAGATAGAGCTAATGTAAATAGGTGCTAGGATTTGAATGAGTGGACAACTAAGTCACGTGTTAGATACCGAGGAAGATGTATCGACCTAGCGGTGAAATGGTCCAAAACTTCGGACATCCACATGGGGAGCCACAAAAATGACAATGCAGTGCGAGATGTCCGGAAAAAGTTTGTTGAAGATTCCACGTGCCGAGAAGAGAGCTCTAGATGATGGGAAGGATCCCTAGTAGGGTGGACAGAGTGGGATTCAACGTAGGTATGTTGCAGCAATTGTGTAGAGTAACGAAGGCGAGTAGAGACCAAGCTGTGCCGAGTTGAAACGGTCGGGCTGGAGTGAGAGTTGAAAACCACTGAACACGTCCATGCAGAGGGAAAACTAGGGATTCAAAGACCAAGGCACCAGGTTGAATTGATACACCGACCAGCCAATGCAAAGCATGAAAACCTAGCACAAAACATTTGCAAAAGGAGAAAAACTCAAGCCAGAATGTGAGCCCTTGAGCTAAAATGGCCCAACGCAGGAGGAGAATTTAGTGCAGGTCAAAAACAAGCATAGAGAATGGCTTGGTGAGTGTGTAGCGCCAGTAATAGGCTCAGGGGAGTCAAGGATGTAGATTCACTAGAAAATGTAGAGAAGAAGCAAAACCAAAGGTCGAAGACTGCAAGCACAAACCCCGAAGTAAAAATGTGCAAGGCGAGAAAACCCACAAACACAAACCAAAGACTTTGAAAAAATGAATAGAGGTATAAAACCTGAATCAAAGCACTGAAGTGCACAACGGAATATCCATTATGACACACGCATCGAGAACTGAATATCACACTTTGGAAGCCAAAAAAATGCATGAGCAACACCGAAGAGTGCATGGATCCACAAGATCTGTTCTAATACCATGAAAGAGGGTTTAAAAACCACAAGTGAGGATCACGAGGGACGACGTGCACATCAACGGACGTGTGAATGGCAGCATGAAGAGATATCAGGAGGATCAAGCATCAACCGAATGTGCATGCAAAGATTTGAAACATGGGTAGAACCTTGTTAAGCCATAAAACTCTCCTCTATCTCATAGATCAAATGGGGTGTACATATAGGAGGTGTTGAGTAACCCCCAGTGCTACAATCATGATAACTCAAGTAGAGAGGGGAGTTACATTCCCCAGAATAGAAGTGTAACTCTCAATGATGCATATGGCACCTTTGACACCTTTGATGCACTAATGCACTAATGTGTAAGAGAATTTCATAATGACCCCTAAATGACATATGGACCTACGATCTCACCTAAGTGAGATGACTCTCCTAATGATGTGGAAAATAACACACACAACAAAAAAAAATCTTAACAACCTATTTAAGAATGATCATGAATTCATGGGTTATCTCCCATTTTTCTTTAAGTTCTATCAGTTCACAAGTCTTACTTGTATCGCTCCATGTTCTTTGATCTCAATTTTTTTATATAATTCCATTGTTGGGAGTTCCATAGTGATGGGTATTATGATGCTTTTACCGTAGACCAAAGCATGTGGTGAGGTTTTTCGAGGATTTGATTGGGCATGATTGGATCGGCCGATAAGGGCATCTAGATATGATCATGCCATGATACCTTATGTTCATCCCCCATCCTCTTTATGATCTTGATCAGATTCTTGTTGGTAGATTCCACCAAACCATGTTACCTGCGGTAGTAGTTGGAGGATGTTTTCAAATATATTTCATGACTCATGTGAAGTCAAGCATCTTGGCCCCCAGAAACACCTTGGTATTATCTTATGATCATATGGGGGGGTCCAAATCATGTAGTGATGTCTCAAAATATTTCTATGATGATATTTTCTATGGATTCCTTCATTAGAATAGCCTCCATCCATTGGGTGAAGTAGTCGGCGGAAGTGAGAATCCACTTATGACCCATGCTTGAATTAAGATTAACCATTCCAATGAAATCCAAACCCCATTATGTGAATGATTCTTCAACTAAGATAGGGTTAGGAGGAAGTGCACCATTTCTCTTGAAGCCCCTATAGAATTGACAACTTTTACACTTGTTCACCATTTCATAAAAATATGTAAAAAAATCGGGGCCAAAAGTATCCTTCTTGTAGTTATTTTATGGTTGTGGTTTTTTTCTCGAAAGTGACCTCCTGAGATTCCATGATGCAAATCATATCGGACCTTTTAGCCACCTTATTTTCTAGGCATCCGACTATATTCCCATCGAAGTTCCTTTTGAAAAGGAAATTATCAATAATGATAAATTTTGATCCTTACTATCTATAATATCTTTTCTTCTTGAGAGGAAGGCGGCTTGGATGCTCACCCATCTCGTATGAAATGCATCTGTCGATACCCGCTTTTAGATTCATTTACTTCGATATGGAGCACCATCTCAAATTCTTCAATCACTAGGAATATTGGATCCTGTGTGAGATACTGACACATACATCTTCCTCGTACCAATTTCGTGGGATTTATTTTAATGTCATAATCTAAAATATTGGTAATCCAATCGGCCCTTTTATCGGGTTATCTCACCTTCCATGATGTATTATTTGACACCTGGAGTGTGCCACAATGATATTTGTGACCTTCTTTATTAGTGACGAGGTGTCTAAATTTATTCAAACCTTTGACAATGGTGTAATCCTATTTTTCCACAAAGTTATACCTTGTCTCTTAACCATGGAGATTCTTTGAAAATAAATCAATTGGATGTTCCTCTCTTTTGACTCTCCATTTTGTGTTAGCATAGATGTTACACTGTGCTCACTCCCATAGACATACATGATGTAATATTTGGATGAGCCTTGGTTGTGTAGTACTTAGAGCAGATGTGATTCCTCTATTTATCTCCTCAAAGGATTACCAATCATAAGTGGTCCATTTAAAGTTTAGATCCTTTTTCAGCATCAGTGGGATCGGGTGGATCATTCCAGAATAAGTCTGAAATGAATCTGCTGACAAAGTTAATCTTTCCTAGGAAAGACTTCCCTACCTTATTGTTGATAGGTAGAGATACTTATAGAATGGCCCCAATTCTTTCTGGATCAATTGATATCCCATATTTTGAGACAATGTATCCCAGAATTTTTCCTTGCGGTACTCTAAAAATACACTTCTTCGGATTCAAAAATATTTTGAATTCATTACATTTCTTAAACATAGCTTCTAGGGCATCGAAATGGTCCTCTACCATTTTGGTGAACACTTTGTGAGATCATCCATGTATATCAGGATTATCTTATTAATCAGTTCTCCAAATGTGACATCCATGGCTATTTGAAAATTTGACCGAGCATTGGTGAGTCTGAATCGAAATTTTTGCATATGCAAAAGTTTCCCACTTTGTTGTAAAATTGGTCTTATGTTGGTCTTCCTCTGCGAGCCATATCTGGTTTTAGCCCAAAAACCATCCAATAAAGAGAATATTTCTTAACCTACTAATGTTTTAGTATCTACTCTATGGAAGGTAAGGGGAAGTGATCCTTAAGGGACACTTTATTTAGATCCCTAAAATCTACATAGATTCTAATTTCACCATTTTTATTCCTTACTAGTACCAAATTGGAGTGCTTGATCGGAAGATTATTTTGGCCTCTAGGAGCTTCCCCGAGTTCTTTCACCATGAGAGATTCTATATTTAGATTCATATATCTCTTTTTGTAAAACACTCGGCTTATTTGCCTTTTCTAGTTCAATAGTATGTTGGATGATGTCCTTATTATAACCATGTAGGTCATCATAAGTCCAGGATACCACCTTATCATATTTATGGCATAGAGCCACAAGTATTTCTCTTTCTTTCGAGGTGACTAATTTCCCAACCTTTAGCTTTTTCCCATTGGCCACTTCCAACTTGACATAATCTTCCTTGACTGCCACAAACTTCCTCCTATCTATATTAGCATCATCAGAATAAAAAAGAATTTCCAACGTTATTAGTCCCTTTGGAAGTTTGTTTGTTTTGAGATGGATGACTTGATATCTTTATGCTTGTTCAATTCTAGGTTGGATTTGGTCTGCAAACTCTTCAAATTGATGTAAGAAGAGAAAATATTTTGATCGCTTTCAAAACCTTCCAATGATCCATGTTATCGATATCGATGGGTGAATGATCAACCTCACCGCTTCTTTTTGTTTGTTATCAAATTCAGTTAGATCGAATTGTGATCGATGCGGCCATTCTATACTTTCTATGTTTTTGTCGTAAGGGATAACCTTAATGTTAAAGGCTTCAAATTATTCAATTAATCCCATACCTAATGATGGTAGGAACTCATTATTGGATTATTTGTTGTGGAAGTTCTTCTAACTTGATTCAAATCTAGTTCAAATTCCTGAAGAATCTCGTTTTTACACTCCTTTTTCGTGCGGTGTCAAACCATGGACTAAAGCCTTGTATTTTGCTTCATTTCTGGTGTAAGTGAAGTGGAAGTGAAACGAATTGAGTACCTTTGTTCCACTTGGTGAAGATAGGAATATTCTAGCTCCTGAGCCATTCCTTTTTTGACTCCATCAAAATGTAGAGTCCACATTTGGGAATCCTTCATGAGATTATTTTCATTTTTACTATTTTCTCTCATGATCTTTGGGATGTTGGGGTTCTTGTCAAATAGTATATAAGTACCTAACCTAATGAAGTCAAAATTTTCAAAGGGGTCTCCAGGTGATAGGTCAACCAAATAGTTTCCGCTTTGGTGGTCACCTTCATCTATATGACTCTTCTTCTCAGGTGATCATGGCATGAGAGGATTCAAAATATGAGGCCAATTGATCCATTTCATGTTCTTCCATGAGGGGATCTGATAGAACCTTAATTTTAGATCCATACTTAGTCCGCATAATTATATGAGACCAATCGAGGGACATGTATCCTCCAATTTTAACTATGATGTAAAGGGATAGACATAGGCCGAAGAGTAGTGGAACATCAATCACCATTATATCCTGCAGAATTGTTATGTTCGGTAGGAATAGAGCTACAACAAGAGACCTCTCGATAACAACAATGGTTTAAAATTATTTCCCATCCAGTTGCATGAATCCTCTCCTTAGGGGCTCATACTTAATTCCCAACACATCAGCTATTACTTTAGGCATTACCATAGTGCTTACATTACGATCTCAATCATGGAGTTATGTAGTAATTTCTTACCTATTATAAGAGTCGTGAAGAAGGGTTGTGGTCTTGGTTTACTTGCTCCTTCTTTCTAGGTTCATTAGTACTGACTCTTTTTGAGCTTGAGTTGTTTTGAGTTTCTCTTTCCACTTCTTGGTCTTGGTTGGGCTACCAATGGATTTTAGATCTTCTTGAAGCAATTCCTTTTGTTCCGGAATACCCAAGATATCCCACAAGGATACATTGATTGGAACCCTTTTAAGTTACTTGACTATATTAATTAGCCCGAGTGGTTGTGCTTTGGAAACTTTCTAGAATTTTACCCTCTCGTAACACCTGGATGGAAGGTAAATTTATTACAGTGGCTCAAGTCTCTTGTCTAGTTGCGGGTGGTAGGAAAGTGAACATCGAGCTTTTTCCTTGCTTCATTCATTGATGTAGGAGCAGGTATTGTTTCTTCTATCATCCACCTCTTAGAGTGAGTGTTGTAATATGACTGTACCATATTCTTAGATGTGGATGTGTCATTTGTGAATACAAATTCTTCTCCTTCAATCCAAGAGAAAAGTGCATGTTCATGCACAATATCTACCTCTTGTTCTAGGGACATCCTTGCATTTGTACAAAAAGGTCCGCATTTTGAATTCCTAGAGTGCGATAAGGCCCACCATCATTGACCTCATATCCTTCAATCACTCTTTTCTCTCTTCTGTTTGTTGTAAATTCCCTTGGGGTAAATCTCTCGGCATATGAGGGGTATTACAAGGGAAGCACCAAGCATTGGGATCTTATGCAAAATTATTTTTTCCTGGAATCATTTCTCTCCCACTATTTCGTGGGAGCATCTAGAGTGGTGTCGGGATCATAAAAATTTGGTAAGAAGGTTGGGCCAACAATGGTCTTTGGGAATTTTGATATTGCAGAGGATAAGTGGGTCTACCCCCTGATAGCTTTGATAATTCTATCTTTGGTAAAAAATTTACTCCTCTTAAGATTAAATATCTCATTAGAGAAACTCATAAGGATATTTTTTACTTACTCCATCTTTGAAGAATAAGATGATGGTAGAACGGAAAGGGTGATATCTCCTTGAGAGGATAGGTACCTATATATCAATGTAGGAACTTGGGCAGAGCTTGAGGCCTGCACTTGAGGAAGGGGATTTATCTCAGGATACTCTGGAAAAGGGAACTTTGGGGGGATATTCCCAGAATCTATAAAATTATTCTCAGCATGGACTACAAGATCATATGCTTACGGAAAAGAATCCCCCTAATGACTGAATCATGACAGAGATATTTGAGTTTAGAGACTTTAGATAAAAGACAATAGCCATACCTACAGGTGGTCTGGCTAGAAACTGGAATCCTTTTCCATGTCTTATGGAATATGGTATTGAAATCATTCATAAGCTCTTGTGGACATTTCTTGATGTTGATAAGTTGTTGTAAGAGCAAATATCTATCTCCTTTTTCATTGAATCTTCTAACAAATACATTTCCCAATTGATCCCAAGTACCAATGGAGTTAGGATTCAAGGACTGTACCATTTGAGATATTTTCCCTTAAAGGCGGCAGCTATTAATATTAAGGAAACATATCTCTTAGTGATATAATGTATTATGCATATCTTTGAAAAATATTAAAGATGTTCCTCTGGGTCTTAAAGTCTTCACCGCTAAACTTAGGTGTGCCTTCACGCATTTTCAGGACAGGGATTCGATGTTTTCATATACACTTTGGAAAGATGAGTGGACTTCCTTGATTCCATGAGAAAAAATATCTCAGAGGAGGAGGGGGTTGACGAGCCATTATGATAGACCTGAGAACTCTAGTGGATTATAAGAAGGGCCTACCTGGTAGAGGTGTTGAAAGATTTCGGTTTGGAGGAGATGGAAATCTTAGAATCTGTCTACCTCTTTTTCCTCTTCCTAGGGATAAATGCAAGTATTCAAACATGCCTTCTCTTCTTGTTCTCAACCTTGTTTTAATGCTTCTCATGAACTAGAGAGGATTAAACCACCAATCTTTAAAACCAATATATATTTTGAATAGAGTCACGAGGTGTGTAGTTACAAAGCCTCCAAAGGCTTAAAATCACTACGTCACACACCAAACCTAGCAATATTTGAAGTTTAAGCTTTCACTTTATCCCACCGGAATGCCGAAATTTTTGACGATTATCTTTGCAGATGAATCACCAAAGTCATGGGAAATATTAGAGATGTGGGAATTGGCCCTAACATAACCTCCATATTTTATAGAAGTTGGATCTTCTCTTATTTTTATTGAGATAATGGTAAGAGAGAAAAGAATGATGTGAAAATCCTAACTAAGGGGATGCACCGAAACTTTACTAAAATAGCACAAAGATTAATATTTAAATAACTATTAGATTAGTCGAAGAGAATTCAACATGATCAACTATTAGGAGATATCTCAAATTATTATAGGTCGAATAAAACTAAAATATAAGCACTAGTAAATGAATAGATTTATATAAAATATATAAGGCGTGAAACATGTTATATATTTAAACATTCATCTCAAAATAATTAAAATTACGAGGAAGAGATAAAGGACACGAGAAGATTACAAACTTTTAGTGCACGTAACAAGAACACATATTAATAGAGAAAATAGTACGTAAGGTCAAAATGGCACAGATTACAATATTCCTTAACAACAGAGCCTTGCTAAGGAAATTTAACACAAAATAATGAACCTAAATTCTCCTGTGGAGCTCTAAAATTCTCCTTTTCTATATCCGTTGTCCCCTTTTTTATTACGGCACAAGCAGATTATTATAGACACAATGGCTCTTCCTTCAATGTGTCTCTATTAAGATTTCCACTTCCTATATTTAGTTCTTACCTATGATATCTTCAAATTTTGGAGTAGGTATCAACTACATGCTTTGGTACCTGAGATCGCATTCATTCTACCAAACCTCGAGCCCTTCACTTATTATTTTGGTTCTTTTTACGGTGGTGGCTTCCTTGTATAACATGTGGGGATCACGCGCTACTTTGGGACTTCTCTTTTCTCTTTATTTTTGAACTTTCTCCTGAGAGACATGTGGTGGCTTGCACATTTCTTCCTTTATCTTTGAATTTTCAACCCGCTTGAGGTTGCTTAGCCGAGCTTCGGCCACGTGGAGGATTCTAGTCACTCAAAGAATCTCGATTCCTTATGCCCTCTCCAAAATGCACCAAAGGGACACATGGATACCCTCGCGTCTAGCTCCATACTTAGGAAAAATTTAGTCCAACAAAATACAAAAGGGTTTGGGTGACAAACAGAAAGTAGTAGATTTGGAAGGGCCCCAAAAAATGTAGAAATCATTCTACATTACCATTAATAGCATGTGTCTAGATGGGAGACTTACAATTTTTAGTAAGAGGCGATTTTTTCCTCTTCTTGACCATCCCGATATGATGAGATTCTTCATTCACTCTTATGCACACTACCTTCTTCTCAGCCACTTCTTGGGGTGAATTACTATTTTTAGTAAGCACCCATATAGGGAACTTAATATTTTTGTAAGTCGTCATTTTCACTATTTTCTGCTCTAAAAACTCATTCTTACTTCCTAGAGACCTTCAGTACACACTAATTTTTCCACAACTGCTTTTGATGATGACTTTCCAAACATAACAAGTTTGTATAGGAAAACTTAATATTTTTAGAAAGTGGATTTCCATTCTCGATTTGTGATGAAACATATTTTTTGAACTCGGATCATCTTCACAGACACATCCTCTGAATTTCACTTGATTTCACCCACTAGAATGCTTGGAAATAAAATTTAAAATTTATCCTGGAAGGGGCTTCAGAAATGGAGCTGCCATGGTGGCCACTAATGGAGCTAAAAAAATTTAGGTTTGGTTTTTGTCTCCGATCATGATGAAATCAACTCTTTTGCAATAGGTTTTTCATTTGGATTCCGTGTGCAAGTTTTTAGCTCATTTCCATTCTTGGATTGATGGGAAATCCGACGAATGTGAGCTAGGGCATGAAATGGGATTTTTTGGAAAAAATGATTCAAGGTACAATTTTACCTCCCAATTATTACATCTTGATCATCTTGAAAAATGAGGAAGTCTACAAAAGATGACATTTAGCTCCGTTGAATGGTTTGAAAGATATGAATGATTTTTCGTCGGGTGACTTGACGGTTTCTTCAAAAAGTTCATTTATCCACCATTTCGATCCATTAACTTTGAATTTTTGTGTATTTTTTATTTTTAGATTACTAATGATTTAATGGTTGTGATCTAATGTGAAAAATATGGCGGAGTTTCGGCATCATATGGAGGCGTGGGGGAAAAATGGCCAAAGCAGAGATAAGTTTCATATTTATATTGTGAAAATGGAAGGAGAAAGAGGGGAAGGCTAATTTTTGTGTCCCTTTACCAAAATGAATGAATGGGACATCCATTTCCACTTCGCGCCTCATCCCAACACTTGTCAATCATCCGTGCAGGGAGAGGGAAAGCTCAAAATTAGCTATCGAAGGATTAACTGGAAAATGGGAGGTTACATTTGGTTCTATGGGATAAAAATGGGATAGGAACATTTTTTTGTTCCTATGTCCCTTTGGTAAAGGGAAAAAAGGACATGAAATCCCGTTAGGCTCCTAGTGCTGACACGTGTCCTTTTGAAAAATTGGCTAAGTGTCGAACCTTGAGATTGAACTTGTGAAGGTCATTTTCGGAGTTCCTGATGGAGTTTTTTGAAAAAACTTTATATGAATGTTACTAAAAATTTCCTTCTGAATCCAATTGTGAGGGTATTAGATATTGATTCCTCCATTTAAGACCTAAAAAGATGATTTTTTTCTACATCCTTGACTAACCCCGATAAAAACTGAATATAAACCTATTGCGCCAAAGTGTTGTGAAAAATATGATTTCACCATCTTGTAGAAATTTTAATTCCATTTCTTACTATGTATTTTTTGGTTCCTAACTCCATCTAGAGCTTCCTAATCACTTCACGAAGTTTGGTAGCTCTTTTAGTCTTGCACTTTGCTAGGCCTAATCCTATTTTTGATGAAACTACCGCAAATCCTCCAAATATTTCCTGAATCTTCCAAAATAAATTCCTTTATGTTATTAGACCTTATATTCACCTCCATGTTTTATTTGGATCCTTTTTCCACTCCACAGGTTGCACTTGTCCTGGGAAGCCAGGGTAGTAGTGCGTCTAAAAACTACCCAAAATTGTCATTCTTTGAGAACTCCTAAAATCAACGAGGAGGATTGAATTGAATTTCCTAATTGATGTAGGGAATGAGTCGAAATCCATCGAGAGGGTCATTGGATTAGATTGGTAAGACCGATCTTTGAGGATACGTAGACTGGGTGGTTTTGGAAAGCTAAAATTTGAAAAATTTGACACGGGGTATCATTGTCATGCTTGAAAATTAGGAACTTTCTTGTTGCACATTTTCATGAAAATAACTCGCTCTAGCATGGGGGCATGGTATGGACTGGTCACAATGAAGACATGAAATGAGGAATCCCATAATCTCATCTTATAACATATTGACTAGTGCCTTATCCATTGGGCCATGAGGAGTTGTTTACAACTTATGAGAGAGAGAGAGAGAGATAGCAAGGAAGAACACACACATACACACAGAAAAAGGAAGGAAACACACAACACACATGGAAAGGGAAAGAAACAAAATAGGAAAGGAAATTATATACAAGGGGAGGGATATTTACAGAGGAGGAAAATAATATACACATACCCGATAATGGGTTGGGAAAAGTACATGCCATCATGGAATAAAGGACTGAAGTGTGATGCTTGAGAAACAAATACTGTTATCAGATAAAACTATGCTCTTGTGATGGATTCACATGGATTGAGAAGAATAATACCAACCAATATTCCATCTTCATATTGATACTACATTGAGAATGTTCTTACACTCACAGAATACTTTGTCACTTTCTTAGAACTCTTGTATCTTGATGCTTCCACTTGACGTCCTACAATCATGGGACATCGTTATTTCATGTCTTCAAGAGTGGGAAAATATTCATCCTCTTTTAATTTCCACATTAAATCACCTATTACATCGAATGATACTCGGAAAGAGTGAGAGAAAAATGATTTCCCTCCCATTCGAGAACTTCTCTGAACATCCCACTTTGTTGTTCTAAGAAAGTGTTTTCAATATCCATCTTACAAGGCTCATCCTGATATCATTCTCAAAATTACCACCCTCAATTTCTACATAGAGGCATTCTTTACCCTCTAGTGTATTTGGCCATATGAACTCTTGTTCTGCATTGGTGGAGTATTATGAAGTGGCTAGAAGCATATGATTTTGCACAAATTCCCAAGAACCTTGCAACTTTTCACTTTTCTCTAAAAAACTTTCTTCAATGAAAATAAGCTCACTATTCTCTCTGTTATCTTCTTCCATGGTAAAAATTTTATTTTCAAGATTGAGGATATTCAAGGATATTTAAGAACATTCCTCCTTTTACATTCATGAACCTCTTCGCATTGTGTGAAAGAGAAAGAATTGCTTTCACATTCACTCTCATCCACCAAGGTATTGGGGAAATCATCAAATTCAACCAACTGCTCCATTTCGACATCAAACATTGGGATATCAAAATAAGGAACACAAATATACTCATACCTATATTGTATCTCCATAGCCTAAGTCAAGAGTTCAAGACTGCGTTGAGGGTCTTCGGTATCTTATACAAATTTCAAGATTTCTTACACAAATGTTTCTTCTAAGATCACTATATGCTCATATTCATTCTCATGGAAAGAATCTTTATGTTGTGCCATTAAGATTTGATTGAAAATCTGATCCATCCATGTCCATGATTCATTTGGCACATCCTCATTCACTCCTTTCATGTTTTTTGTTGTCCAAGATTATCTTTCTTGTAATCATGGGCACACTTGATTCACGACACCTTCTGAAAAGAAGAAGAGGTACATGCTTTTTTGGAATGGAACTCCTTTGAGATAAAAATACACATCATCCTCTCGATGGGGCCATGTTGAGGAAACAATATGGGAAGAACTTTCAACATTGTCTTGATCATCCATTATTGAATCGTCTTGTATAGATGGAAAATGAAATACTTAATACTCATCGTGATGGTCATTCTTCTCCTTTGGTGAGAAGAGATTGTGTTCAAACTGTTCATTATTTTTGGCTTGAAAAGGAAGTGAGATTCTTCTATCACCATCCATCATTGAACCAGGGAAGAGAATCTTGTTCTTCGATTGTCTTCATTTCTTCATGAATCATCTCTACATCACTTTAATGATCAAAATAGGAGGAAAAACCCTCCATGAACATCTTGAATTAATCATTTTAAGTCCATGATGCAGTGTATTTCTTTCACTTCTTTACACATGTCCATTTCATCATTAATTGAAAAATAAAAATTTGAAGGGGGATTATTCATGCTTACTTCAAATTGGTCATTTTCTTCATCATTGGTGGAGTCTTGAAAGCATTGGATCATCCATTAGGTAACAATAATCCTCTATTGAATATATTACTTCCTGAAGGGATTGTTCCTCGAGCCAAAAAGAGTTGATGAATGGTGGTTCCACCTCCATGTCTCTTTCATCATCATCTTCCATGATGTTTCTTTGGTGTGACACCCACTAATTCAGACACACAAGACTACATATAAAAACACAGGATATTTTTTTGACTTGATTGACACACAACATGTCATCACCAAGGTTACAACTAACTCTGAAACAAATTGATACAAGGATGACCACAAAGGCAACACATAAACATTCACACCCATTAAGGATAATTCATTCATCTCTTTGACAAGAAGCCACAAAATACCAACCACAATACATAGTGATGACGCTAGGGACATCCCACTATGAAAATCCTCTTAAGGTTATTTATTCACCAACATCATGATTTCAAGACTGACTTACATCTAAGGAGGCTCATGTTATGATTTTTCTTAAAATTCTTATATAGGGTTAGGTTTATTTTCTTTTATACAATTAAGGTCTATCCTAGGATCACCTCTAATATGGAAATTACTCATTTAGTTCGTTTACAAAACCAGGTGGTAATCAAATCCACAAGTCTATCTATCTAAACCCACACTACTGAAACTTGTTTCCTACCTCGATTGCAAAAGGAGGCAAGCGTAAGCTAAAAGGAGTGGAGTATCGTTTAGGTCTAGAACCCTAATATTCTTTGATCAAGGATTAAAATTTTATCATAACTTAGAAAAGGATTACAAGGTACCATGGTAACGGTTAGAGAGAGAAGATAAATTTATTTCATTAAGGTCTATATAGTTATTAGCCGGTACTTTCAAAGGAACTTAAGAGTTCAACTGGATTTGGGTAAAAGCTTCATTTAGCAAACATATTGATTAAGTTTGACAATGGATACAAATGGGGTTCCCCAAAATGGAAGTACAAAACTTAAGGTTTCACAAAAATAAAAATAAAGTTTAATCCGTAGTTAAGGTTAACGAGAGTAGGTTTCTTTTACACTAGTAGAAAATCCTTTCTTTCCAATTAAAGACTCTTAAATTTATCATCAAGGAACACGACTTCTTTATTATTTTATTTATTTATTCATCTATGAATTCATTTTCTTTTTTTTATTTTTGATTATCTTTTTAGAAAAAGGATCTCTACCCACTAAAATATACATAGGATTGCACTGATGTCAAGACCATGGAGGTTATAAAAGCATGAGAGTTTTATAACTCAAGAACAGAAACTGTCATAGCTAAACAGGAGAATTAAACACGGTTATAACATCTCTATTCATCATGGCACACATAACAAAGGCACCAAAAGAATCAATAGAACTTTGTCTGAGTACAAGGAGGTAACAAGTTGGTCAAGCCATGCCACGACATTTTCACAACTGATAAAATACATTACTAAAAGAATACTCATAACAAGGGAAATATTATAAATTATTTCTCACGAAGATGATTACAAGTTTAACTAAAAAAGAACAAGACAACTTTATTTCCCAATTACCGAACAATCCAAGGCAAGGGGCCTTCTAACTGCATTACAAGTACCATTGCAATAATTACAACACATTATACATTCGTACAAGGAACTTCATAATTCAAACTGAATAAACCTTTACATATCTTTCCCTTTTACTCACAAAAGCAATCTACACAAGTATTAACTTGAGTCAGTTCAGAGAGAACTGAGCATGATAAGACTACCCATTGCAACAGTAAGCTAACCTTTAACAATATCATGAAAGGAACATGCTATTTCAAGAATGGGTCAAATCACAAACCACTAATCAAAATTCTTAAACAAGATAAAATATTTCACCAAGCCAAGTAAGCAAGAAGCCATAACTTTCAGTTATGAACAAACATCTAAAAAAAAACAACAAGATATTGATGACCCAACATGTAAGACCATAGACCTTAAAATTTAGAAATAAAAAGGTCAAGAGTATTTGGATTTCAATCATGAAATCTGTATATTACATGTTTGAAATCTAATACTCAACCCATCAATCTATATTCATAGAGAAGTCAAATAAACTAGTTACGTTCATGACACAAAACAACAGTAATTTAACAACCGTTCAAGAAGGGGCCATACGCCTTATAAGTTAAGGTAAAATGTCGAATGTACAGGGATTTCAATCATGTAATCATTTAGATTATATGATTGAAATCCATAACTCAACCCATCAATTATAATAAGTGTAACTCCATAAGATTCCAAAAAGGCAACATAGGTCCACCCCATATGCTTGAGTTAAAAAAATACATTACAAGCAAAATTCATTAATACCCCTTAATAATCTTGACAAGGGTTTCTCTACAAGATCCAAGCAAGGGTTACTATCTCAACCAGAAAGGCTTCCTATAATATCACAAACATAGAGATCATCGAATTCCACCAACATCGATCGTGGTTACCAGATTTAATATCAAGAACAAGCACTCTTCTCATACCACCATAAAATATCTCTAAAATTTTCTTCTTGATGACAAGAATGAGAAACGATATTCCAAACAAGGTTAGTTCAATTATTTTCCAAAGTTGAGGCAAAAGATATATGCTTCCTTATTTATAACGAAAACTGAAACGGAGAGCACGAAAGGGAAAACACACCATAGGATGGGTAAGACTTAAGACCATCCCTACAAAAGCTTGGAGCTTTCTTCAAAAGAATACCAAATACAAGATTAAGTGATCATTAAAGAGTCAACAAAATAAGCATTCTAACCTAAGATTTCAGAGTAAAAAAATGAAAATGTTGTACACAAGTCCATTAGCCGCGTAAGGGTAGACCAGACTGAGGAATTAAAGAAAAAAAAACATTGAGAGTGATCAAATTGAAAAAAACCCTTGAGGCTTCCTTTGATAAACCCCCCTTTTTTATTATTATTTATCCCTAACTTCGAATTAGCTAGACAATTTTCAGATTAATGGAAGTCCCAAGAAAAATTATCCGGTATCTCAACAAATTTCAACGCATACCCATTTACTGGTTAGGTCTCTACATCAAGATTCGATCATTAGGGAGGTGCCTAATATATATATATATATATATATATATATATATATATATATATATATATATATATATATATATATATAAAGCTATTCTTCAAATCGATATACCAAAATTCGAGATAAGGATCAATATATTTAAAAAGTAGGCAACACCCAAAATAGGAACACACAATACCCAACTCAAACCATATTAGGCATAGTATTCCATAACAATGAAGTATACAAGGTTTCCACATACCTAAAGCATCTCTAGATTCTTCAAGTTATCACAGTAATCTTCAGAAATATAAAAAAAGATCTTACTACTAGCTCCGCGAAAGCCATCCAGGGACATTTACCCATTTCCCTATATCCAAAATAAATACACAGCTTCATAGATTCTATAAATCCCACAATTTAATCAGTAGTTCAGCAAAATATAATATGGGTACTCAAATAAGAGAGACCATGAAATTCAAGGAGAAGGGTTCTCTTAATCGAAAAGAAAATTAACCACCTACAATTTGTACCAATACCAAAAATCCATCGATTTGTTTAAGCAAGCAACTTATGATTTCCCAATGTTTCAACCAGATACAGCCAAATCCCAGCCATCCACCATTAGCATTAGGCAACTTTTATTATTATAGCAAGAAAATTCAAGGAAAGGAGATATGTCACAGCAGGACATCTAAAACCCACAATATATTTCCAAGGTGCCATTTACCCAGAAAGAGATTTCTTAGAGTGGGAGCATCCAAAGCAACCCAGAAAACCAAAATTAGAGGCAATTCAGGAACAACGAACCAGTAAGCAATGAAAGAACACAATTCACACAAAAATTCACATTCGAAATACCAATTCAGGAAAAGGAATGTTTCATTTCAAGATATTTTAAAGTTTAGCAAATATTGGGATGAATAGCTTATCATGCCTGATTAGAATTCCTCCAACCAACAACCACGTAGACCAGGGCTCTTGAAACAACAACACAACCTACACAACTTCTCTTCCTCAGCTTGTTGAAGGTCCATACTCTGTTAACGGCCATGCTTGGCATAGGAAAGGAGTGGGCAGAAAAGTAATGGCTACACGCATTTCATTGGGAAGCTCCAAGCCCCTTTTCATTTTACCCACAAACCCAACTATATTCTCCAACAAATCCTCACGCGGCTAGCCAATAATTGGCGTGAGCAAGTCACCAAAAGAAAAACCAGAGTATATGTTTAATAAGCAATCAATTTCGAGCAGGTGGCTATCTTCTCATAAAGCGCTTCATACCCATCAAATCATATGACTGGAAGTTTTCATTAATAACCATAAAGAAAGAGGTAGAGTCAATAAATTCTCCTTTAAATTTTTGTATTTTTTTTAAACAAGGCACATGGGCCATGCGTGGAGATCAGGTCGACCACGGTGGAACATGAGGGAAGTATTAAAGTTTTTAAATAAAATATTATTTTCTTTATTCCATTCACTTCTAATACCCACGTATCCTTTATTATTTTATTTATTCCATTATACTTTTATTTATTTGTATGTATATATATATATATATATATATATATATATATATTTATTTATTTACTTATATTTTTTTGTAAAATATTAAATTTAAATGGGAGGTCAATTTTATTTAATTTTTTTATTAAAATAAATTTCGTTTAAAAAAATAAGATTTCATTTTGATAAATTTACGCCCGAAATGCTTGGAACATTTTAAAATACTTCTTTGGATAATCAAAATGGGAACATCATTTAAACAAGTCATTTGAGCAAAAAAATGATTATCCTTCAAGTACGAATACTCGCAAAAGATGTTAGGACCGTAAACAACTATGATGGAAAAAAAGAAGGAAAGATGGCGAAAAAGAAAGACGTTCAAATTATCTTCACAATGTGGTCGAATATACTTAATGAACAAAAGGAGCACACCAAAAGTACAATGACGGGTCAAAGAAGCAAACTCGAGTGTCGAACCAAATGGGGCATTACGTTTGGTACTCATCAAAAGGTTCAAGGATATGATATTCTTTAGAGCATCCAAGAATATCCTAGGGATGAACACCTCGTAGTAAGGAAAATTGTCAAGATATCCTAGAGCTTGTTCATTGTGGACAACATGAAGTGATTCGAGATATTCATACCTTCTTTGTAAAGCTAGAGCATACCTCCAAATCTCTTGATAGGCTTCGTGATCAGAATTTCCTTCTATTATGCTCTCGAATCCTTTCCACATATTCTCTT
Organism: Taxus wallichiana var. yunnanensis; assembly: GCA_018340775.1. Lineage (NCBI taxonomy): Eukaryota > Viridiplantae > Streptophyta > Pinopsida > Cupressales > Taxaceae > Taxus > Taxus wallichiana. Next base: position 154,076,907 of record CM031237.1, read on the forward strand.
TTCAATATGTTCATTTATCCATCACCATATGCAATGAAGTCATTAAGAGAGTGGTAGAAAAAGGACAATGTTCTCAACTTTATAGTGAGTTGTGCGAGATTGCAAAAATATTCTTTAGTGGATCTTGTACCATCCCGTCTTATGTCATCTTCCTGAATTCTGATTTTATCTTCATCAAGGCTCAAGGATAGGATTTTATTTAGTGGCATCCAAGAACCTTTTGGGGATGAAAACCTTGTGGTACGAATGATCTTCAAGATCTTCCTCTATAGGAAAAATATCCTCTTCTTCTTCCTCGCTATGGTCCGCTTCAAGTTTCTTGTACATATCTTGCAAGAATTTGGCATATTCTCAAACTTCACACCTTATCTGATGTATCCTTTGAATCCTTTCCAACATCTCCCTACTTTCCTCTTCATATGTGGTAGGTTCTTTATTTTTTTCCTTTGTCTAGATGCAGATTATTGCTTGAAGTAAGTGTCTCTTTTACCGTCTTTGAATTTTCTATTTTAGAATTACTATTCTGGAACCATGCCTGATCGACTATCTGATTTTCTCGGTTGGGATATTATTTTTCTTCATCTTCACTGTCACTTATTGGTACTTCACTCCAATCTGTAAATTTCTTCATGGTGTGGGAAACAAATGTGGCAGGGGTTCATTCCTTCATGGATTTTCCTTCAAAAATGATTTTCTGTTGAAATAGGATATTTTTTTATTTTTGGATATCTGATCTTTTTTTAAAGATTTTCAGACTTGCGGTCATATTTTGGGTGCGAGATACTACCAAGTCTTCCCCACACTGGGCACAAAAAAATATTGGCGAGAAATTTTTTTGATTGGAACAACTTGTGGGTTTATTTCCAACGTTCTAGGAATATGATTCCCTCTACTTAAACAATGTAGCTTCCTTGTTTACATGCATGTGAAAAGTGATTTCTATGGTGGTATTTTGACTGGAGATCCAAAAGGGGCACTCCAATGACCTTGCGGAAAAGCTAACAATTTCTTTCTAGAGAGTACTTTGCGAGAAAAGGGAAGGGGAGTGAGAAAAAGAGAAGGGGATTAATTCTGTGGGTAGAAAATCTGAGTCCCACATCCAGTAATTAGAAAGTTCCAAAACACATTAAATTTAAGAAGAATCAATCATATAAATGGAAACAAGATGAGTTAATATTGAGAACTCAAAGTTTCTAAAATCTCCTCATAAAAAAAGGCTAGAAAATCCTTCTTGTACTGATGCTCAAACAAAAGTTGTACATAGTGTGGGAATGGAGGAAAAATAGTGAGGGGTGAAATAGAAGAAAATGGTTATCTCCTTTGTTCTCTCTAAGTACAATGCACTCTTGAGTTTACAAAATCAATCACCAACCCTTTGAAATGGGAATGGCTTTACAATTTATAGGAAGAGGAAAGACTCTTCATATAACCCCCAATAACACTTCATATGTCTTGACATGAATTAAGAATCTTCGCATTCTTAGGAAAACATTAATTCCCTTTTTATAACATAAAGGTTACTTATTACATTAGGAACATTAAGACATACAAAAAAGTGTAACCCTCTACATAAAATTATAACATTGAGAAGAGAGAGAAATTTGGGGGAGAGAAAGAGAGAAAGAAGGAGGAATCCTGTCGATGAAGAATCAACCTTGTTTACTCTAAGAAAGCTTTTCCGGATCGACCCACGATACCTTTGAACCCTTTATGGTGAATGATTTTCTTATGCTACGGATGGGTTGCTTTGAGGAAATTTATTTGGCTATAGGAAAGAAACTACCTCTGAATGTCCCACGAACATCACAACCTAATTTTTAGAAATTCTATTGAATGGAACCTTTGGCCACGACATGTTTTACTCATGAAGATCCCCTTTGAAGATATTGAAGCTTTGGAATAAATCTTGCCAAGTTGAACAAACTGTTTCATCAATGACTGTAATTTCCACCTTGCACATGATATACCTATGATGAGAATCATGAAGTGAGTGTCGAAAGACACTGAGGAGTTCTTTGGGATGGATCTTGAATTCCCTATGAGAAATTACCATGGAGGATCCTGAATGATGAGGTTGACATGAGTGATCATCCCTCTATTTCCACATTGTGCCAAAATTTCCCTTTGAGTGTGATTTACCATTAATAACAGGTGTCTAGATGGGAGACTTACTATTTTTAGTAAGAGACGATTTTTTCCTCTTCTTGACCATCCCAATGTGATGAGATTCTTCATTCACTCTTGTACATTATTCCTTTGTCTCGACCAATTCTTGGGGTGACTTACTATATTTAGTAAGCACCCATATAGGAAGTTACTATTTTTAGTAAGTGGTCATTTTCACTATTTTTTCTCTAAACGCTCATTCTAACTTCCTCATGACCTTCACTTGCACAAATGTTTTAGCCACAATCGCTTTGATGATGAATTTCCAAACATAGCAAGTCTCGTATACGAAAACATATTCTTTTTGGAAAGTGGATTTCAAGTGCTCGGTTTGCGATGAAACATATTTTTTAGGATCGGCTCATTGTTTTGGTCACGTCCTCCGAATTTCATTTTCTTTTTCCCACTAGAATGCTTGGAAATAAAATTAAAAAAATTCACCCGACAATGGTTTAGGAAAGGAACTATCGGGAAGCCATTAACGAGCTCAAAATTTATAGGTCTGGTTTTTGTCTCCGATCGTGATGAAATCAACTCCATTGTAATAGGTTTTCATTTGGAGTCCATGTGTGAGTTTTTACCTCGTTCTATTACCGATTGATGGGAAATACGATGATTGTGAGCTAGGGCACGAAATGGATTTTTTGTTGAAAAAATGATTTAGGGAATCATTCGACCTTCCATTTTATTAATATTGATTGTCTTAAAAAATTAACAATTTTGCAAAGGACAAATTTCAATCCATTAAACGGTTTGAAAGATATGAATGATTCTTTTCCAGGTGACTTGAGGGTTTCTTCGACACAACTTTGTTACTCCACCATTTCGATCTATTAATTTTGAAATTTTTTGTGTAGTTTGGTATTTTTATATGAATAATTATTTTATGGTGTTGATCGAAAGTGAAAAATATTAATTTTAGGTCTAGCAAAACTTCAGTAGAGTTTCGGCGGATATGGAGGCGTGGGGGAAAAATGTCCAAAAAAAAGCTAAGTGTCATATTTATAGTGTGAAAATGAAAGGAGGGAGAGGGGAGGCTGAAATTTTTAGTACCTTTTGTTCCTTTTTACAAAGGGATGAAGGGGACATCAATTTTAACTTCAAGTGCCTCATCCCGACACTTGTCAATCATCTCAAGGAAGGAGAGGGAAAGCTCAAAATTAGCTCTATGGGGCTTAACTGATAAATGATAGGTCACATTGGTGTTATGGGGGTAAAAAGGGGATGGGAAAATTTTCTATGTCCCTATTTCCCTTTTCTAAATATATGAATGGGACATGAAATCCCTCTCTAGGCTCCTGGTGCTAATATGTGTCCTCTTGAAAAATTGGCTAAGTGTCGAATCTTGAGAGAAAACTTGTGAAGGCCGTATCTGGAGTTCCCAAAGGAGGTTTTTAGACACATTTTATATTATTTTGAATGAAAATTTAATTTTTAATCTAATGGTTGGTGTATCAGATCTTTATTCCTCCATATAAGACCTAAAAATAGGAGTTTGGTTTTGGATCCCTGACTGAGAATGATAAAAACTGAATATAAACCTATTGCGCCAAAGTGTTGCTAAAACTATGATTTCATGATATTGTATAAATTTTAATTCCCTTTCATATGATGTATTTTTTGGATCCTAAATCCATCTAGAGATCCCGAGCAACTTCCTAAATTCTCGGTAGCTCTTTTAGTCATGTGCACTGCCTAGGCCTGTGAACCCTGTTTTTGATGAAACTTCCGCAACTCCTCTAAATCTTTCCTGAATATTACAAAAAAATCCTTGATTTTATTATACCTTTGATTCACCTCCATGTTGTATTTGGAACATTTTTTCCACTCCAGTGGGTTGCACCAGTCCCAAGAAGGCCAATGGTAGACCTTCCCAAAACTGCCCAAAATTGGCATTCTTTGAGAACTCCTAAAATCACCTAGGGGGATTGACTTGAATTTTATAATTCAACTAGGGAATAAGTTGAAATCCACTAGAGGGTCATTGGATGTTCTAGGTAACACTGGTGTTGATGAAGAGTAGACATGGGGGGTCTTGGAAATGTAAAATTTGAAAATTTAACACAGGGGTATTGTTGTCATGCTTGAGAATTGGGAATTTTCTTATTACATATTTGCATGAAAACATGATTCAAGGGAGGAAGTTTTATTTTCTTATTTGGATGGGTGAGGGATTTCTAGATAAAAGTGCTAAGGTTATTTTGTGTCTATGAGGTCTTACCCTTGGTGTGGATGATGATGATTTCAATAGGAGATTCCTCCTTAGGGATGGACTTAGATGACTTGGATATGGATGATGTGGTAAATGTAAAGGGAAGGATGAAAATTATTCTTGGATAGAATGAGGAGATGTTCTAGACACTTTTATGGAATTGGTTAAGTTTCTAGAATATGGGGATGGAGTAAGGGTGTTAGTTTGGGTAGAGTCTAATGAAGGTGTAGAGATGGGAGATGGCGTGGATTCGGAAGTAGATACATGAATTGTTGTAGATGGATTTATTGATATGGGGGTAGATATAGGGTATGTGGATGTGGCAAATGTGGAAATAAGTGAATAAATAGTGGTCGATGAGGAGACAAATGTTGAAGAGGGAATGGGAAAGAAAGAGAGGGGTATAATGGATGTAAGGGAAGTAGATATGGATGTAGTGGATACAAATGTGATGTATGTAGGTGTGATGGATGTAGCTGAAGTAGATGAAGTGGATGGAGATGATTATGTGTAGAAATGACGAGGGCATTGATCATAAGGGCATCAGTGTTTGTGATGTAGAAGGGTGACTTGATTACTAGGTGAGTGATTGGGAAAAGGTTTCTTACAGATGTATAGAGGTTTATTGGGAGGGGCATTAGGATTATTCACTTAGAGATTCCCTCAGTCGATGAGTATTTGAACAAGGTATTTAAAGGTATGAATTTTATCAATATCATGACCACGGAATCGATGATGTTTACAATAGGATTCCTCAAGATATCATGCGGGTTTGGGTCACGATTCGTCAAAGGGTAAAATAGGTGAAATTTGGATAAGATTGGAAGCCATAAGATTATCAAATATGTAACTATAAGACTCCCTAAGAGGAGTGTATTTTAGGATAGGGAAATGCTATCTTTGTGAAGGATCAGTGTGGGAGGTAAATATAGAACAATATTTAATGACAATAACACTTTCTGCACTTTTAGATTTATCATTATGATGAGATGAGGAAGATTTGGTAAATTTTGTTTTAGGTTTTTGGATCTAAGTTTAACTTTGGCCTTGCTAAAAGGAACGAAGTTCAAGTTTACAAACCATGGTGAAAGCTTCCTCTAAGCTCTGAAAGAATTAGATATAGAGGGTGAAAGAAACATGCTTAGCATAAGATATATAAAAGAGATCAATGAGCTCACTTTGAGGAAGAGAAAAGGATAACTAGTTGATGATTTCATGCCATATTGCGATGAAATCTATGATGGATTTTTCTTCAAAATGTTTAATGGTATAGAGATCAATGATAGTGATCTTACGAGTGATGTTGATAGAGAAATGTTCTAAGAATCTTTGTTAAAGCTAAGTGGAGGAGAAGAGGGAATGTTGGGGGATGCCATTATACTAGTCCAATGTGGGGCTGACCAACGACATGGGGAAATTTCTCGAGCATGAGATCTTGATCATGGGTGAAGAGGTAGCATGCATGTCTCGAAGGCACGAAGGTACTACTTCGAGGCTCCTCCTTGTTATTAAATTTAGAGAAATTAGGAATTTATCGTGACGAGGATAATGTTTAATAGGGACAAATGGATGGATGGTCTCATTAAATATTGGTTGTGCGTGAATGAGCTTTTTGGATGCATAGTAGCAGACTTCCCAAGTTGGCTAATATATTCAGCAATTTGTGCATGGTGTCATTAGAAGTATATGGATGAGGAGTCGAAGGATGAGGTTGCTTGTATGTAATAATTAAATGGGTTAGATTGAGAATGAGATAAATACTTTTGAGAATAGGTAGGGTATAGGAGGTGGTGTATAAGGGGGAAGATGAGTGAAATTTTGCGATTGGATGGGTTGAGAGATATGGTTTCTCAGATGAATTTAGGTAGAGGACAAGATTGAGGGAGTTGTTGATACATGATGAGGGGGTTGGATTGAGGATGATAATGTTTAGGAGGGTGAGAAGTATGGATAGGATGATGATGAAACATGTGTCGAAGGTAGTATGGAGAGGGGGTTTGTGGGTTTAAGTAGACTCATAAGGGAGTGGTTATGAAGAAATGACATTAGTGTGGATTTGGGATGCGGTGATGGGGATCGAGTTCTAAATGGGTGGCTCGAATGAAGGATGCAGAAAATTATATTCGGAAGAAGGCTGAATGAGGGCATTAGTGACAATAGTGGATGTAGTGGGGATAGAGGATGAGGGAGAAGTGTTGATATGAGATAGATTGGATGGGATGGGGACCACCAACTGGGTAGATTTGTGGGTTGAAGAGTCAAGGGATCCATTCTCACATTGGGCCATGGCCAACTCATTCATGGCTCGAGGGAAGAAGATGATAAAATGAGAGGTGAGAACATAAGTGGACTTAAGCTACAAATGATAAACATAAATATTTTGAAGAGGGGCTCCATCGATGGGAAGGTGAGTATATTTATGGATGATGTAATCATAAAGGGCATCAAGGTTACCATTTACGGGATGATAAGGGGCTCGAAGGTTTCTATAGAAATGGAAGATGAGGGAGTAGCTGGTTTGGATGGGATCGAATGATGGTAGAGGAATGGGTTGGAATGCTTATTTCACTAAATTTAGACATATTCTAGTAAATTTGGACTCTGATATTGGAAGAATTCCATCTCCTTTTTTTGTCATATATTGGATTCTAGTTTTTTTTATACTAGATTCCATTATTAATATTATTTGATTCCATTAGTAGCAATATTAGATTCCAATATTGTCATTATTGGACTTATTGAGTTCCAATTTCAGTATTATTAGATTCTTATTTCGTTATCATTTGATTTCAATTTCCCTATTATTGGATTCTAATTTTGCTATTACTGGATTCCAATAACGCTATTATTGGATTAAAATTTTTCCACTAATGGAATCCAATTTCTAAATCCTAATTTTTGGATTTCAGTTTCACTATTTTAGGATTTATATTTTCTATTATTTGATTCCCCCACATAATCCTAGCATCGGCTAACTTACATAAGTCTAGCGGTTGCTAACTTACATAATCCTAGTAGCCGATAACTTACATGATGAAAGTGCATACTCGGTGAAATAAGCCTAGATGAATCAAAGTTACATCTACCTTACGGTCACTAAATTACATATACCTTGCAGCCACTAAGCTACATAACCCTAGCTTCCAATAAGATACATAAGCCTTGTGGCCGCTAAGTTACATAAGTGGTTGATAAGCTACATAATCCTTGTAGTTGATAATACACATAAGCATAACATCCGCTAAGATACATATTTTCAACACTTATTTGATTAGTTTGTAAAATGGAAATCATTGTAATGGAAATTAGCATCATTAGGCATTTTAAAATAGAAGATAATCTAGATAATGTGAACTAATTTTATGCTTTTCTAGTCTATAAATCATACAGAACAACAAAGAGTTAAGAATTATGTTAAACACATTGTTTTGAAACATGGATTTCACAGTTTATTAGTTCCTACCTATGGCAGGTTACTATACCTTTCACCAAAACTTATTAGTTCTTACCATATCCTCCAATCAAAGACATTTATTTTTTCTAGTGTCTATATTTCAAATGTTGGAATATAAATTAAACAATTTCATAATTTTAAAAATCAATAAAATTGATTTATTTGATTTTCTATTGGTTACTTTTTCATGATAAGACAAATTATGGGTCGTATTCAAGTACATCTTTTTCAATAATATTTGAAGGAAAAATCTTCAATTAACAAGTGTCACAAAAATTATGACAGCTTTAACATCAACATTTAATAAGTGTACAAATGAATTGTTCTTCATTTTCAAAATAAAATATTAATAAGTACATGCCACCTATTCAAGAATGCATGATGTCATTATATTTATTATTTTTCTTATCAAGCATGTCAAACTCAATATTTTATAAATCATTTATCATAACTTTATTACATTATAATTTTATTAATATTGTGAATTACAATTTCCCAATTTGATATATATTTATATATTAAAGACTTCAAACATTGAAACTAATTGTAACTAATTTTTAAACAACATTTTTTAACAATTTAATAGATTTATTGTTACATTTGAGAATAGAATATGTGTCACAAAGAATTATTTGATCTCCTTTCCATATTTTTCTTGGTGTCCATGACCGGATGATGTTTTCTATATCAATATCTAATGTTTCCCTTTATTTTGGCCACCATTACTTTTTATTTAAGCATTCCTAGTACCTTTATTTTTCTGTATTTTCTTTTCTTATGGGTTCCCACCAACTTACCCTTATCTATTGAGCCTTTTTGTGGACATCATGTATTGGAATTTGTTCTACCTTTCCCATCCATATAGATATGTTACTAGTATCATATTCCCATCATGTACGAGCATAGTAAGTTGAATGACAACTTTGAAATATAATCAATTTTCCATTTTTGACATTGATCTACTTGTGCCACTTGTTTCTAGACATGAAGTGGATGCACATTTGTTCTTAACCTCTGTGCACTCATCACATTTGATGAATAAGTTGTTCTTGGTGATTGAAACATGGGAAAAATTTCCCACTTAATGAGACATGTGTGGCAATATATAATAATTTCTCTCCACTGTTATGGATATCAATGCAATAGTTGTGACACTTCTTGGTAGTTGTTTCTATTTTCTTGTATTTCCATTTATTACCCATTAGTTTTTCCTGTATTTCCATATACTTCCCTCATATCGCCATTCATCCAATATTGTTTGTATCCATTATGGATGTTATTCGGATTCCATTACATTACAATTATACCTTGTTTTAACTTTTTCCAGGGATTCACAATCATTAATTGTGTATGTCACTCTCACTTTTCCATTGAATACAATACTTATTATGACAATGAATAAGTTAGACCCCATTTCTATGTGCAATGGATTGTACTTCGAATGGATATACTAGTCCCTCTGCAACTATCACACCTTTGGATGGTAAATCCACATATGATCCTCCTTTGAATACAAAGTTAATTTTCAACTATATCCACACATAAAAAGATAAAATTAGTAGTGTGGACACTTAAATCTTAAACCTAGTATGGAGAATTTGAAAATGACAAATATCAATAACAATTCAAAGGTTAAATCAAATGCTTGAAATCAAAATGAGAAAAAAAAAAAAAAAATCTTATAAGAACATCTCTTAAACATCCTTCAATCTAAATATTGAACAAATATAGAATTTGGGTAGCATTCAAGACAATACGTAAGTGATTATTGTAATTCATACCACATATCAATCTTTATATCATCATATATATACGATTATTTATGCATACCTTATTCAAATCAATAAACGTTGATGTTTAAAATCCTATCAAAATCATACTCTAAGATAGATGTCATCTATTTAAGAACTTAACATACTTAAATGGTATTAAATTTGATGGTTGTTTATACTTTTTTCATGATTTTAGACGTAACATAATTTCAAATATTTTATAGAATGTCACATGAGACTTACATGATTAAAATGTGACCGTTAATTTTGATATAAATTTATATAAAACATTTATTCATATATATTAAGCATAGTTAAAAAATATGAAATAGTCATATAAGTAACATTGTTTTGTACATGCACTCATACAGATATTTACTAGATTGGAATGTCAAAATGTGAGTGATTGCACTTACAAGTGTGACTCACCACACTTCTAAGTGTGTGCCTTGAGTCGCACTTATCTTGACTCATGCAATTCTAATTATGAGTCTTGATTCACACATCTAAGTGCGATCACTCGCACATCAAAGTGCAAGCACAAGAATTAAGGGATTTATTTTACCCAAATTATATAAGGGCTTTATATAAGCTCAAAATATTATATTGTGGAAGTATTAGCTTACATTAGTGGGCGCTAAGATCAAAATATCTTACTTTATTAGTTCCTGCCTCCTGTAGGAATACTATACCTTTCATTCAAACAAATAATTTCTCCTCAATCCACCAATCAAAATAAAAAAATTCTATAAATTTAAACTTTGTAATGTTTATATTTTATTTAAATAATTTTTTAATCTACAAAACGTATGTATCTTTTTCTTTTTGTCTAGTTAGTATTGATTTGACAAATATGAGACCTTGTTGCAACATTGATTTATTCTATTTTAAAAAATAAAACTTCTATGAAAGACACATGTCCAATCTTTAAATGAGATATGATATTTATTAAAAAATGAATTTTTATAAAAATATTCACTTGCATTTAATGTTTATCCAAAAAGGAAGACTTATTTGCAATCTTGGACAAGTGACACATCTAAAATAATATATTATTAATAAAAATTAATAAAATTAATTTAAAAATCACATCATAACCATTTCTAAATTAAATCATATATATATATAGGTTTTTCTAGTCAAAACGTTTGAGCTTGTAATAGAAATTAGATTTGTAAGTTAATTTTTTTAAAATTCAATTTTTTCTAGGTTTGTATTAAAATTTTTAACAATACAAAATTTTATATGAATTATATTGTGTTAAAGACAAGAACAATAATACTATTATTAGTTCCTGCCAAGGCAGGATAATATACCTTGAGCCAATAATATGCAAGAATTTTTCTACTCATGTCAAGATTTCTAATGTATAAATTTTGAATTGACATAATTACATGAATATACTTTTTGATAAATTGTTTTTTTATTTTGATTGGTGAGAAAGGATGATTTGACTAATTTTTTCCCTTATTGAAGTGCATGATTTTCTTTATTTCTTAAACCAAAAAATTAGAAATGGCCAAGTGGCTTGGCATTTATTAATGCCTATCAATTCATCTAGCCTTCAACAATTTCAAAACATATATGACATGACAACATTTATTGCCACAATGACATGAACAAGTGTTGGTGATATTGTCAATTTATTAAACATCCCATACTTTACATCTTCCAACATTATTTGATATAATTTGACCGTATTACAAATTCTTCCATTTAAAAGAAGTGACTCATATTTCCATCCATCCATTCATTCGTGTATTAGAAATAATGAATATTGTGGGTGCTTAGCAATTAATATACTTGATATGTAGTCTACATTGCACAACAACCAAGATTTTCAACAATGGAATTACACAAGATCTTCAAAACATCTAAGTATGAGGAGAGGAGGACATCAACGACATTCATTAACCACTGTACTGAAGGATTATTCATATCAACATCATCTTCTCCCTATAGATTATCTACTCCATCATGTGGAAAGGGATGAACTCTAGTACCGTAGGAACTCTAGTACCTCTTCTTATTGTAAGAAAATGATTATGAGTTGTAGTTAAAAAATCATGCAATTTAGACATTTATTTATCCCGTTTCATATTACTATTTATAAGGATATTGAGTGAAGAAAGTACTATTAACCCTATATTTTGGCCATCTCATTTTACTTTTATTTCATCATTCCTACACATTTTTATATACATGCCCAATTTGTTTCAAAATTTTCACTTCATTTTAGTCTCATCTCTGGAACCTGGGTAGATCTTGGGGTGCCCATGGGCGCCCGGTCCCCACTCGAGGTGCTCGATCCTTTTAAAATTTCCCTCCATTTTTTGGGCTCTTTCTAGTCATTTCTTCTTCTTATATTTTTCCTAGTTGGCTATGTCAGGGTTAATTAAAAAATTAGATCAAGATAACTTTATAAATAGAAAGTTATGAGACCATAATGAGGGACTTAGCATCATTCTACTACTATCACCCATTGAGAGTTTTCTCCATCTATTGCATTTGCATCCACATAGCTCTATCATCAAGGCACAAGCTAGGGAGTTTGCATCACAATTTAGAGGGGTAGGATTCTATTCTATTCCATGCATACATTTTATTACATTTTTTACATTTATTTATTGCTCGCTACTTCACAAAGTGTGACTCGACACAAGAGAACCTAGGGGATGACATGCGCACACACACACACACACTAAAACTATATTTCGGTCTGAAATGTAGTGCAAGTTCGAATAGTAAGAAGCCCACTATTGTGGCAGATTATGTCGGTTTGACCATTTTATTCTGAAATTTTACTTTTAGGGTTTTGATACGCTCTTTTTTTATTTTATAGGATACTTATTCCTCTTGAATTATATGGAGCATTCGACGCAATACAAGAAACTTAATGCAACAAGAAGCAAAGGTTAACAATAATCTTTGGGACCTATGAAGACAAACTTCCAAGCTTTTCCATAGATAAGGGCACTGTTTTGCATACTGAGATTTCCCGTGTCCACCCCAATCCCATTCTAGGCACCCTAGTCCCTTCCAGATCTCTCGATTTAGCCTTTTTGGGACATATGCACATTCGTTCACGTTCTTGGAATTTCCAAATAGAATTGTGACACATTGCGACAATCATGAGTTATTAGGTAAGTTATTTCCTTACCTTCTTATTACACATTAGGGTTTTTTATTTCATTAGTTTAATCAATTAGTAATTTTTATATTACTTTATCACATTTATTTAACATGTTTATGTCCTCTTGGATTATATTAATTACCCCTCATTTTATCAATTTTAGTAAATCATTTTGGTGAACCCCATGTTTCAACACTTCCTTCTTGTCCCTTAAATTTTTGTATCAAGTTATGGATCAATACTCTATCCTACCTACGTGCCCACTAAGGTCCGAGGCATGAATTACTACCACTATTGATTTCAAGCATGTACGTACCCAACATCTAAAAAGGGGTTTAAAACCCAAAAGCAAGGATCACGATGGACGATGTGCACATCAATGGACGTGTGAACCACAACGTGAAGAGATCTCAGGAGGAGTGAGCATCAACCGAATGTGCATACAGATTCAAAAATGGGTAGAACCTCGATAAGCCACAAAACTCTCCTCTATCTCATAAATCAAATGGGGTGTACATATAGGAGGTGTTGAGTAACCCCAAAGGCTGCAATCATGACAACTCGAGTAGAGAGATGGAGTTACATTCCCCGAGAATAGAAGTATAACTCCCAATGACGCATATGATGCACTCGACGCACCGACGCATAAGAGAATCTCATAATGACCCTAAATGATACATGGACCTATAATCTCACCTAATGATGTGGAAAATAACACACACCAACACCCCCTTCATTGAAACTTAGAATGAGGTGGCAAGTTAGAAACAAGAAATGGGTCCCGACACAAAGCTTGATTAAGTACCCATGTACAAAAAGAAGATCCCAAGCGGTGAAAACCCAGTGGGAAAAACATCCACCACAAGAGAGAAAAAACTCTCTAATCTAAGAAAGATTCCAAAAATGGGTTCCGGCCATAGACAAGCCTGAAAAGGTACCCATGTACAAAAGGGCAATCTCTCAGAAAGAAGAAGAAGAGAGAAGAAGAGGGAGACGAGAGGGATGCAGAAGATGCCATGGATAGATCTGAACTCTACAACTCTAAGAAGTCTCCCAGAAGAGTGTCGATGACAAGATCATCTACCTCTGGAATGAAGAAGAGCCACCCACACCGAACTGTGTGCCTAACCTTAGGAAGGAAAGAAGTTTCATGATGGAAGTTTTCCCACTCCGCGAAGGAAACCGAAGGTAGAAGCATGAATAACTCTAAGTTTGGTCCACGAAAGTGTTACATAGGTCTAGCAAGTGAGAGCAAAACAACTGAAGGTAATGTCATGAGTGTAGAACTATCAGAGTATGAAGGGTGAACACCTGTAGAAAATATGTCCAACTGATGTGAAGGCAAAAAAACATCCCCCACAACAGAAAAATGATCCACAAGAAAGGGTGGATCAATGAAGGTCTCCGAAAAATTGGGAGTGGTAAGAGTCCCAGAATGGGAACTCCCAACAACGGTGATGATGAACTCCTCTAAAATACCTGTAGATGGATGAGGAACCTGTAGTGCATCACAAGTGTACTCTACAAAATTATGACTAAGGTTAGGCAGATACTCATCCCAATGAGGGAGCTCAACAAACAAGAGTGATATCAGATAGGTATGAGTCATCCAATGAATGTAAAGGAGTGAAAGGGGCCTCGCACACAAGAAGTGGAAAAGAGGTGGGTGTGATGACTGTATGAGGCTGAGTAGGAGACTGCTTGATATCTGATGAGATGTGGGATGTGTCAACACTCTCTGGAATAGTGAGAGAAAGAGGAGAAGAGTCCTCTATAGTACTCTTGACATCAGAACTGGGTACACAATCCTCATCATCAGAAGTAGAACCAAGCGAGTCTATGTCAATGGAACTATCATCACACGAAGAAGAGGAGACAACTAAATCAGCAAAAATAACAATGGTGACATTATGTGAAGGGTCTCCATAGAGGGACTGAAGAATGCTCCAGACACGGTGGGGTGGATTTGAGTCTGCCACGTGAAATTAGAGAGATCTGGAGACATGCATCATCATGTGACCAAAGACATGGTCACAAGTGTCAAGAAAGTCCTCCAGATGATGATGATCAGTGGGTATAGGAACTGCCCAAGTAAGAATGGTGAAAGACCCTCGTGAGCGAAGTAATGTTCCATGGAAGCACGCTAAGCTGAATAGTTCTCTCTCCCAGTAAGAAGTGGCGGAGGCTATAAAGTGATCCTACAATGCTCAAGTCTAGAAAGAGCACTCTCCATGATGTGGAATCAAAAGTGCAAGGTGCACAAATGAAAGATGTCAGAATCGCTCTAATAATGCATCTGTGTGTGAAAGCCCAAGAGTACTAGTGAACCCCGCTGCAATGCAAAGGCACTTTATAAAGTAGTGCGTTTACAAAAATGAAAATTCCATCACGTAAAGTGTGAGAAATCATGCAACTTTGACCAAGGAAGTGCTCAAAAACGAGCTGCGAGTCAAAAGTTATGGCATTATTACGATTCCTACAACTGATGGAAAATGCCAATAGGCCCTGTAAATAGATTAAAAAAGTGCTCAAAATGAGTGCAAAGGGTATCGTATTTACTACTCATTAGAAATGGTATCAAATTTTAGTAAGGGTTTGTTTTGCTTGTGAGGGGGAATTAGCCTCCTGCCAACCCTGGACCTCACCCTCCGTCTTCAACACGCATAGGAAGGACATAATACAAGAAAATAAAGCCTTAAAACATTATACAATGCCAAAATATAAATATTTTACCTAAAAACATTAAAAAAGGGGATTGTTTTAACCTCCAAACAATTTCTAAAAGGAAGTAGGCCCACGTTATGGAGTCACGTGTTGAGCAGCTGAGTACCACGCGCTCATTTCAATGCAGGTGGTCCACATTGGAGTAGTAAGGCCAAGTTGGTCGAGTTGGTATACACCGGTTTGAGCTGAGTGTCGAGTCTCCCAAGTTGTGTAACCGTTGGAAGGTGTAGTGCCGCATGGAGTTGATAGAGAGATCTTGAGTCAGTAACGGGCGCCGAAATAGGGGGATGAACCGTTGAATGGTGGGAAATATGGAGCCACAAATGAGATACCTTCGAGATGGTAAATGGCATAGGAGAACCAGGAAGAAACCAAATCATGTAGGGCAGGGAGAAACCCGAACCAGGGGAACATAGTACCACAGCAACTCGTAACTAGGAGCCAAGAAACACCAACTAGGATGAAAACACAAACTAGAGGAGGTCGGGCCGCAATCGAGCACAAGTTCGGGACACCACGAACTAGGAAGACAAGGATTCTAACCAGAATGGAGCACTCAACGGAGCACAATGGCATTCAGGTGAGGAGGTAGCAAAACATGAACCGAAGGAGGAGGGCACACCGACGAGTAGAAGCAGAACATACACGTAGGTCAAAGACAATAGAAAAAAACCTGATGCAAGTTCAAAAAGCCAAACCCACCACGAGTTCAGATTGAGTCAAAAGAAATGTTGGGTGAGTTATTCGATGAGCTAGGGAGGATCTCGGTTCCTATCTCAATGAGCTGGGGGCTGAGCTGGCCCTTAAGAGTGACCTCAATTAGAAAACTCCCAAAACCAACACGTTCAAAAACTGGATCTAAACCCAAAATGGAAATAGCCCTCAGGAAAACACCTCCAAACATGCATACAACCCCGAAGAATCTAGTGGTCAAGGAAAATAAACTCAAAAATACCAAACTTAAACAACCACCTCAAACACATGAAAAAACCAAGGAGAGGTATAATGCTAGAATCAAGGTGCAAGTAGAGCATGATCGGAATATCCATTACGACACATGCAACGAAATCTGTAGATCGCACCAAAAGCCAAAAACGCATGAGCAATGCCGAAGAGTGCACGGATCCACAAGATCCACTCTGATACCATGAAATAGGTTTTAAAACTTGTAAACGAGGATCATGAGGGATGACATACACATCAATAGACGTGTGAATGACATGTGAAGAGATCTCGAGAGGAGTTAGCATCAATCGAATGTGCATGCAAAGATTTGAAAAATAGGCAGAACCTCGATAAGCCACAAAAATATCCTCTATCTCATAGATCAAATGGGGTGTACATATAGGAGGTGCTTGAGTAACTCCCAAGTGTTGCAATCATGACAACTCAAGTAGAGAGGGGGAGTTACATTCCTAGAATAGAAGTGTAACTCTCAATGATGCATATGACACACCGACACACATACACATCACACATTGATGCACCGACACACTAACGCATAAGAGAATCTCACAATGACTCCTAAATGACACATGGACGTATGATCTCACCTAAGTGAGATGACTCACCTAATGATGTGGAAAATAACACACACCAACAATATCCTCCTCACTTTTTCATACTTAAGGCTTATCTCGTCCATCAATGTCTTTGCATGATCTTCATACTTTTCCTACTCCACCCATGATCCCACTCGTGTCTATTCCACTTACAATTACACCAGATATCCTCCTGCTACCTCTAAGGGCTATGAAATTATTAAACAACTTAAAAATATGCCCACTAAGATCTTTGTTTATGACCTATCATGTGTAATGCATCGATTGCTTCAACACATTATAAGCTGCCCTTTGTCTGCTCATTCATATTGAACGTGATAAATCCATGGAGGCCTTTGCACATCTCATACAATCTCTTCATAATTTACCACGTGCTATCTCCTTCACTGATGAGGATATGTCACCTTTTGGTAAAAGCAACCCATGTGCTCCTCTACTCATTACCATTATTAGTACTACTTATATCAAGTGGTTTCTCATTGATAATGGATCCCCTGTTAATATTTATGCTCATTCTCTCTTACGGAAATTAGGTATAAGCGATAACCTTATTTCTCATAATTCCACTCTCATTCACAGTTACAATTCTACCACTCGCACATGCTTAGGGACTATCTCATTACATATTTGGGTTGGGCCTAAAATTGTTCTCACTGAGTTTTATGTCATCGATACCTCCTTAAAATTCAATCTCTTATTAGAAGGCCTTGGATTAGCACAATGCAAGCAGTTCCATCTACTATTCACCAATGTGTCAAATTTTTACATAACGGTTATGAATATACCATTACCGCCGATCCTGAGCCTTTCAAATACCACGCCACATAGATCCTATCACCGTTATGCCTATATAGCCTTCGCAACGTATTCCATATGCCTATCTCGACATATATAAAATTCATCACCTAGCGCTTCCCAATCCCCTACTTCCACTATAATAGTTCATGTCGCTTTCTACTCACACTACGACTATTATTTCACCTACCATATTCCTTCCCACTAGTGTTTCCTCTCCACCAGTTGCAAACACATAGTATTTTTCCAACTATGGTATTGCTTACTAACGTAATTGATAGTTCCACACAACACGATAATGCTCATGACTAACAATTCCGATTATTCCGATAAGGAGGTTGATGTTATAGAAATTACAGATGAATCATTGAAACAACTTGATTTTACTCCTCTTGGTGTAGATGATTCTTATTTTGAGGAAACCTTTGTGGCTGATGGTCTAGGAGAATATCGATTCAAAATTCCTCCCTCTATTAATGTTATGGTATTGTATAAAGGATCTGACCATAATGTTGACGCTATTTCATATTCTCCTCTAAAATCCACACCACGACCTTCGTTTACATGCACATTATTTATCAATAGGACCTTTTGGCAACATATCCCCATTGATTCAAATTGCTTAGATACTATTTGTACATGTGACAATTTTCCTAGGTTTGGTATGATGGTTAATGAAATATTCAGGGAAAATTTTAAGGAACCCCCCTCGGAAATAACTTATATAAATCATATAAAATTTTACCTTGGAACCAGATTTTCTCGGGTTGGTTAATTATCTAAAATCAACGTTCGTGGCATTGGTGAAATAAAATATATTTTTTGAAGGAAATTGTAGATGGAGTGGTGAATGGATCCTAATTTTTTTAATCCTTTTCACCCACCTAACCTCACTAAAATATTATTATGAGAATTTAAAAATGAAGCACAAAAATATACCTTTCCAACGAGACCAACTTTGTGCATTTTTGAGCTCTTTTAAGGAAGTTATGGCCAATTGAAGTTTTGTAGGTCGGGATGACCAGGAAGTTGACAACTTTTTCTTAGTAGTGGAGAGTACCTTTCCTATGTGTTTATTTTCTTGGAGTTCTCACATGTCAACCTTTTAATGGATGTGGGGTCACTCCCATTGATTGCAAGTCTATAAGAGGGGCTCATGGACTCAAAAATATATCGAATGCGGCTTATTACGCAAGTTGGAGTCCTCCTAATCCCACCACTTTGAGATTTTCCTAATGTCGACACATGTCTAGTGAATGAGAAAAAGGACTAATAATATTGCATGGATTTATTAGAGATATAATAATGTTATAATATATTTTCCCGCTGATCACACAACGGATTTAATAAGAAAATATACGTTGGGATTAGAGATTCGTTGGCTATTCGCATGTGAAAATTTATTGTTTGTGGAATTTTTGGGTGAAATGTGGTCACTGCCATGGTCGTAAAAATAGTCAAATTCATATTCCTAAATTCCTACTATTCTCCAAATTACGAATATTTGCCACTAAAATATTCCATGGACATATTACCCCCTCTTCATTCACCACATCTTTATCATGGCTATTTTCACATTATATCACTTATGGATTACAGTTTTTCTTCTTCCAATATTTTTACGTGTACATCTCGTGATTCTCCAATTACACTAGGACAGTCTTGGCTCGACTATATTGGTGGTAAAATAGACCCTCTCCACTGCTTTTTTATGTCTCCCATGCCTTTAGGAACTATAGATATTGCTAATGATTCTTCTCCTACTTATGTTCAAAATATCTCTCATTAGTACGCTAATGGTTGTCTCCACTATTGCATTTACTTAAGAAGAGTATTTAATGAATGTCTAAAAATCCACCGTAATGAGTTCTTATATGACCCTCCTCATTATATCGCTTATTAGGTTTCGATGCTTCTCCAAAGGGTTTCAATCATGACAAAGTTGACAATCTTCTTGATAATGGTGCATAGTCATTTTTTCTATCATATACTTGGGGGCATAATATATAATACATCCCCCTTATGCTGTCATAATATCCATAATTTGTGCATTTTTTACTTTTCCTCACACATTTTCACACCGTTATTACCCGATGATGCACTCTTGTGCATCGGTTCACACTTGACTATTGAGGGATTACCATTACACTGAACACCACAAACTGCACTATAGGAATTACAAATTTTAATTCCATCACACACTACGCATCCTATATCATACAATATATAGTCTAAAACCTTTTGACATTTTATGCATTCATACATCATACATTTTTACTAGTTTTCCAATCTTTCTATCATCTACGTGTTTAGGATCATACGCTATTCTTCTTACACACTACATACATCATTACCCGAACTACGCCTAGTCACATCATACACTGTGCATTTATACATAACCTATATTCTACATACGATGCTAGGTTACCTTTCATATGATTCTAGATTTACATTTCATCCCTACATTATACATTACTACACATGTTACATTGTATATTATACATTACATATTGTTTACCTTTAGTATCACATTTTACACACTTGTGCATTTACAAACTCACCACATGGTCATTTATTCTCTATGCACTGCACTCACTACCCTATAACGCACATTATTTCCTCAGTCCATAATCAACTTCTGAGGGTTTACAAATCAAATGGACCTTACACTCACCATGTGACATTTCATCATACGAAATTCCTAGGCTAGTGACATACGCTTTATGCTAAATCGTCACCCACTCTTTCTATCTAGTAGTGGTATATGCTTTAGGATAGATCACCACTTGACACCTCCATTATATAGTGGTATATGATTTAGGCTAGATCACCACCTCCATTATATCATATTTTAGGGGTATACACTTTAGGCTAGATCACCACCTACATTATATCATCTTGTAGTGGCATACACATTAGGTTACATCACAACTCCTTACCGTTCATCATATAGTGATATACTCTTAGGGATAAGTCATCACTCATCCATTCATCATATAGTGATATACGGTTAGTGCTAAATCATCACTTGTTATTTCATCTTATAGTGATATACGCTTAGTGTTAAATCATCACTCATTCATTCATCATATAGTGATATACGCTTAGGCTAAATCATCACTCATCCATTCCTCAAGTTGTGATATACTCTTCAGCTATAGGGTTCACACACATCCTTTCTATATGTCACACCTCATCACCACTACATAAACACTAATTACAAAGCAGCGCTAGATATAACAAACATGACTCGGCTGCTTCCCGATGACACACTCTCATTTAGGATTCATTATTTACTAATGAGGGAGGAAAAAAATGAACCTCATTACATACACTTCCATCCACTCGAGGGGCACACATCTCCTATCATTCCATCTTGCATTCTATCCATCCACCACATACTACGTATTTTATTGGGGAATTTATTATTTCTTACTAGTGTTTTACATGCTCACTTCATTACACATGTTAGATTGATCTATTATATGTCATTATCTATAACATCCACACATGTGCATTCATGACTTTTTTTAGTGTGATCACATATACAAAAATTCTACACATGGCTTAGATGCTCACCTTCTACCCTTACTATACGATTCGTTGGGGGCATCCACATTCATCTCATCCAGGTGTTATTGTTTCATTGTGTACTTATCATCTTACATTACTTAATCATACACACTTTTGACATGTTGGTTATTTTTCTAACATGCTAACGGGTGTTCCATGTGAAGCACTTTTTTTACAAGATTATATGTCTCCATAACTCCTTATTTCCTTGTCTGCACGTTCTTATCTGTTACCATTTATTTTCCATCAGTATGCGGGATTTTACCTATGCTTTGTGTGCACACTTGCTTTTTGTTTACAGCCATGATGGCCTTGCATGTCTTGCGACATCATGAGTGATGTCCCATGTTTACAACCTACGTTTTACGGCCAACTTGTTTTCTTGTGTGTTTATATTTACTACATTGTCTATGTAGCTTACACATGTTTTCTATATGCATGCATTGTTTTCTTTACACTTGTCTTTGGCTAGCCTTCTTGTTTGTGTGTGCCTTGGTTTCTACCAAGAAATTTCTAGGGTACATAGTTTAGAGTGTAGTTGGTTATCTTTTTGGGCCACATTCTCCTATTAGCGACATCGCATGTACCCTCAAAGAGGGGGGAATCATTTGGGGTTTACATACTAATACAACGCAATTACACCGCTTCATTATTATACAATTTCCACCCTTCGCATTGTGGATTTACATACAATGAGTGGGTTCAGAAAAGTTTATGAACACCATACACAATGAATTTTACAGACATGATTTTCTAAGCATTTATGGGAAGTAGTTAAAGGCTTAGGGGTTACACTGGGTGAGCCTCTCTACACCGTTTGCACCAAAGGTGGCATCGGATCTCCAAAACTAGGACGCTATAGATATCTCTTCACACACATTTCAAGTAGAAGCGATTAGAGCTTGGAGGAAAAAAAAAATTCATCCCTACATTTCTTCAACTAGGGTAGCGTGAGATCACCCAAAAACTTGCAGAAACAACATATCGCTCTACACTCTCCCTCTCGACATGGATTAGGTGCACATATTCCATTTACACTTTTCATTTCATGTATTTTACACACTTTCATATACATGCTTATTTTAAATATCATTTTTACATATATACATATTTGACTACTTGATCATTTTCTCCTTGCAAGTCCGGCTATGTGATAAACAAGCAACAAATTGGGGGCAACAACAACAACAACAACATCACACACTTTTACTAACCATGTAGGTAAACTACACACCGCAACAACCACACATGCGTTCTACCCTAGGTTCACTCTCATCACTTTTTGTACATTTTTCATCTTTAGATTCCATGCTCCTCCTTATTTCTTTTTTATTCCATGCTTTTTCTAGTCCTTCACCCATTTCTACTACACTCTTCATGGATATAAGGTACGCACTTTTATCCACTTTATGCTACTAATATTTCATCTTACCAACATAAAGTGGGGAAAAATTTATTCATTAAATTATTTATTTAGACATTTATTTATCTTGGTTTTATACTACTGCTTTAGAAGGTTCTTGAGTGAAGAAAGTACTAATTAATTCCATCTTTTGGCCATCTTATTTTACTTTTATTTCGTCATTCCTGCACATTTTAATATACATGCCAAGTCTGTTTCAGAAATTTCTCATCATTTTATCCTCATCTTGGGTGCCCATGGGTGCCTCGGTCCCACCTAGGGTGCCCCGATCCTTTTAAATTTTCCTCCATTTTTGGGCTCTTTCTAGCCATTTCTTCTTCTTATCTTTTTCCTAGTCAACCATATTGGGGTTAATTATGAAATTAGATTACGAGAACCATATAAATATAAATTTATGATACCATAATGAGGTACCTAACATCATTCAACTAATATCACCCATGTAGAGTAGTATCCACATAGCTCCATCATCTAGGAACAAGCTAGGTTGTCTCGCATC
Source organism: Taxus wallichiana var. yunnanensis (assembly GCA_018340775.1). NCBI lineage: Eukaryota > Viridiplantae > Streptophyta > Pinopsida > Cupressales > Taxaceae > Taxus > Taxus wallichiana. The sequence continues at coordinate 154,100,220 of CM031237.1, forward strand.
ACACTTCATAAGGGGAGGCTTTTATTCTATTCCATACCGACATTCTATTACATTTTCTATATTTTGTTATCATTGCTCGTTATTTGACAAAGTGCGACTGCATAAGAGAACCTAAGGCACGGCATGCGCACACACACACCGTAACTACATTTAGGTCTAAAATGTAGTTCGATTGCTCGAGTAGTAAGCCTACTGTTATGGCAGCTAATGTCAGTCTAACCCACTCATTTTGTATTTATATTTTCTAGGGTTTTGATACTTCCTTTGGGTATTTTTTAGGTTATTTATTCCTCTTGAAATATTTGGAGCATTCAGTGTAGTACAAGAAAATTAATGCGACGAGGAACGAAGGTTAGCAATCATCTTCGGGACCTATGAAGACCAACGTTTTAGCTTTTTTACAGACCGGGTGCCTGTTATACATACAAGAGCACCCATAGGTACCCCAATCCCTTCAGATATCTCAGATCCATATTTTTGGGGACCTCTTCACATTCATTCTTGTTCCTGAAATTTATAGTCAGACCTACGACACTGGCAATACTCACCTTGTTATCATATAAGTTCATTCCTTACCTTCTTAGTACACATTAGGGTTTTTATTTCATTAGTTTAATCATTTAGTAATTTATATATTAATTTATTAGATTTATTTATAGCATTTATGTCCTCCTAAATTAGATTAACTACCCCTCATTTTATAAATTTTAGGTAATCACCAGTCAAGCTTTAAGTGAGGGGAAATTTACCTTGTAATTGGTTTCTTTGACCTTTATTTCCTTGTTTGGTTTCATAGTTGTTGTTTTCACAAAATCACTACACCGTCCAAATGGCTAGAATGTGGATAAGACGTTCAGTGTGATTGGGTAACATGGGATCACATCTCAAGTTGTGGGACTTGGGCTCGAGGTGAACCTCGGGAGAAGTCTGGATTCATCTTCCTAAATTAAACACAACACTACTTACAAGGTAGATGCATGTCTAACTAGACCTATGCTAACATTTCAAGGGATTAGGGAAAGATATTTGCAAAGAAATAAAACCTATACTAGAAGTGGTGATGCACAAGGAAAGGGTTTTGCTAGACAAAATTCCAACTTGCCGATGAAGAGATATGATCATGAGAAAGAATGACATGCATTACAAACCCACTTTACATACAGTACTTCACTCCTTGATAAGCACAATGACCTCCAAAACTTGTAAAATAAACCCTAGTTGCACAGATTCACCACCCTGAAACATGAGAGAGGCAAATAGAAGCAAGAAAAATCTTGAAAGGACATATATATGATCACAAAACATAATTCTCATTATTTCAAGAACTTTCACAAGGCATCATTACATCATGGAAAAGGCATAGGCTGCCATTACAATTCGAGAAGAAAGGCTTGAGAACATACACATTCACAACATCTCACTTGTGAAGAGAGGGGAAGCCTAGAAAGTATCTAACTTGTCCAACTTGCCCTGACCTATTGAACCCTTTATAATGACCTTCCAAATTACATTTATAGAAGAAATTGAGAGAGAGGAGAGAAGGATTCATAAATTATCTTCCTAAATTGAATGTACATGATGTATCATTTATTACAGTTGGTCAACCACCCGATAAGGTTCCCTCATGTGCCATTAATGCCCAATTTGACTTATTCTTCAAAATTAGTTAAAAGAATATTTAAATAAAATATTTAAATAATAATAATAAATATTATTATTAAAATATTTAAATAAAAATATTAATTTAATAAAAATATAGTGGGCCCCACTGAAAATTGATTTGCACTGAAGAGGAAATTATGGGGAAAAGGCCAAAAATAGCCCAACTCGGTGGTTGGCTCATTGAGCCAACTCAATGAGTTAGGTCCGAGCTCCTCCATGCTATGTACTAGCTGAGTCAAATGACAAATCAAGCTCTTTTTTATTTTCTTCATGAATAGTTCAATTCGCGGGTCCTCAAGTTACCTCACGGCTCGGCTCTACAAGCCCAAAATGCTTCACCATTGAGCTCTTCAGTGACTGACATGCTCAAAACTAACTGAGCTCATCATATCAAGTTACTTTTACCATCACATTCACTCAAAGGATAATCGTGAGCTTCCCCATCTTTTGAGTTTATAAGAATGAGATCATTACTTACTCCATGATTTAGCCAATTTAGAAGAGTCACTCGATGTTGTACCCACCTCCAACTTTACATTGTTATTTCCGAGCTCATTCATACTTATAAATGAGTCCTCACCTCAATTCACTCAAGATACTTCATTTTGTGAATCTATTTGAGTGAGCTTGCTTTGTCACTTTACGAAAGCCAATACCATGTTGAGATCAACCATAATCCACTCGCTCTAAGCTATTCCCCGACTTGAGCTTCCCTTAGATGCATCGCTTGAATTTTGTACTGGCTCATATCCTTGTGAGATACTACCAACTCGTTTTGATGTATCCGAGCTCCCTTACCTCGACTCGAAAATATTTCATTACATGCCAAGTTGATCATATGAGCTCGACTGAAATCTCCCTGTCTAAATGAAACAACCTCACATGAGCTCCTCTGCAATTTTTTTCATTTCTATGCAAAACTCCTTTTATCGATCTCATCGTTGATCCCCATATCAATGCATGGTTTGTAACCCACATCGAGTTCTCACACGCATCAAGCTACAATGACCCGAATAGGCCATTCATGCACTCGACATCCTTCTTCGCGCTCTTCCATTCACCAAGCTCCATTCACTAACAAGGCTATTCTTTCCCATACACTTTGATCAAGTGATATTTACACATTTTGTCGTGTGCCGAGTTCATCACCGTCGCATTGACCCACGAACCTACTCCAAGAAACTCCTAATTATCTACTCCATATGGCTCAATCTATGAGCTCTACCTGTAAGATCACCGCAAAGCGGATCGATCTCAACTTGAATCCTCCTAAGTCAAACTCCTTACAGCTTTGTTTCTAAGCCACTCCACACATTGTTCCATTCTCTAGCTCGACTCGGCTCAGTCATCACTGACTCAGACCCGTCTCATTCAAATTATCTACACTCAATTTTTCCTTTCCGAGTAATCATGTGGATCTCCCTCCATGCATCACCTATAACGTGTTTCGAGCTACTCCTACTACATCAATGTCAAGATGTACTTACTTTTACTTTAAGCTAAGTTTCTCGGTATGGGTTGAGTTGCATTCAAACACCAATTAAGGATCACCTTCATTCGGCTCAACTCCCCATCGAGATCGCTTCTAAGTCTAGCACCATCACTGCAACCATCCCCTCAAACTCACTTTGAACTCTCATGACTTTGTAGCTCAATGAATTTTCCTATATCAACTCGATGGTTGATTTTCACTCCATCCAAATCCTCATTAATTTATTTTCCCATTCTCAGTAATCGATGAACTCGGCATGCCACATGATCCTACCTCATCATTAGACTTAGGCATCCCCCAGTCAAGCGACTAACTCGCCTAATGCATTGGACCTTGAAACTCATCACATAGTTTTGAAACCCAAGGCATGGACTTCGAACTCTCAAAATCTAAAACTCCTAATTTCGGAGTTACAAGCTTTCAGGATTCATAATATTCAAGATAATTTTTTTCAAATCATGGTGTGAGTTTCAAACCCATAACATTTGAAACTCAAAATCTTCATTTATCTCAAACACATTTACTCGATTCTTCTAACTAGGCCCACGTTTGGTGAACCAAGGTACTCCTTCCGATTTGATCTCAAAATTTTACAAGCTAAGTTACCTTACGCAAATCGATGTGACTAAAACAAGAGATGTAATTTTACACCACCAAATTAGATCGGCTCACTCCTACATGAGAAAAATTGAATACTTCGAGCCACTCAATGGAAATTCGGTTCCTCTCGAGTGTCTTAACTTGCATACCCGAAAGCTCATTTTGAAATAGTAATTTTTGTATCATGGCCTGATCCCTCGGTGTAACTCCAATTAAAACCTACCACTAAGTTGATAAGATATACACCGAGTTGGAAGACATTAATCATGCAACGTAAAATCACACAACCGCTTGATGCTCCTAGAATTCATATCTTCTACCCCAGGATGAGCTTGTTTTCTGAAGATCGACAGGAAAGTTAATTATTTCACTGAGTTACGTGTATGTCTCCATGGATCACTCGACACACAAATGAGATTCTATGAAACCCTTGATCAAGTTAATTTTCCACCTGATCTCTGACTTTCGAGCCATCAACCATCTCCAAAAGCCAACTCCAACGGCTTGCTCGATCCCTATGTAATCTCAAGCTTTGAAACATGAATTCATCCAAGCTCCAAAAATTCTATCCAGCTTGGTGTTGACTGTAACCGACACCCTTTTGGAGAGCTCACCTTTGCTTCTCAACCATGAACTGCTTCCATGTATGCCTCAACTTGGCCATCCCAATGTTGAGCTATGTATCCAAGCTCGAGTCTCCTTATGAAAACTACTCGATCTTGAGCTCACCTGTGCATTATCTTCCAACTTGGGATTTCCATGCAATTCAACCTTCACCATCATACATGCAGAGATGATCATTCCACCTACTTGATGAATTTTTCTCATCAATCTAGGTGTTTTATTTTTATCACCATGCACACTTCGCCACAGATCATCCCACAAGCCTACACTTCTTGATAAGGGTAGGCCCTCTCCAAGTTTCCATCGAGATTTGGCAACATGAAATGGAGCCTATCTCGAGCTCACAAATTCTATAGGGTGAACCTCCACCTATAAAATCTAACAATTTTCGAGCCATCAACCTAGCTCACTTCCATAGAGCTAACACCTGAAATTTTGATGATCCCTCCTTTGTGCCTAAGTGACTCAACATCGAGCTTGAGATTGAGCTCACCCATGACCATAGAGTCTCCTCCATGTTGTGAGCTAACCCTAGTTTATTTTCACTTAAACCATTGAATCGGTCACTAATTATGACTCCCGAGCAGTTTAATCAAGACTCATTCACATAAATTGATAATTTTACATCCAAAGAGTTCAAATCGACTAGCTTGTTTGTGGAATCTATGAGCTTTCCGAAATGAAAAAATAGCTCACCTCACATCCATTTATCTCGAACGAGCTATATGATGGTCACCATCCATATATGTTGTGCAATCTTGATGAGCCGATGGGCTAGCTCTTCCAGCTCTAGTCCCTATGTGGACTATTATCGCATGCTTCAAACCATCATAAAAATTTTGGGATTTCTTTGGTTCAAGGCATTATGAAAATATGCCAAAAAAATTTACACACCAAATTTAACCATTTTAACTTGTAAGCCCTGATGTCCATTTTTCCCTGAGGGGTAAAAATGGATAAAATTTTTGGTGACTTCTCAGGGGTGCTTTCCTACTAAGCTTTAGGCTAGTAGCCTTACATATCCATTGGGCATGGAGTCATAACTGTAAGATATCCCAAAACTGATCCTGAATCGTGAGTTTCATGTTCCCAAGTTAACTGAACATTACTGCATCCTACATCCCAAACTTGGAATGACTGCTATAGAATGAAGGATAATAAATGAACCCATCCTGAATCCCCTTGAAAATTTCCAATCTTGGACCTCCCTAGAATGCTAAGCATGAAGTATACTGAATCTGATGAACACTTGGTGTCTAGAATGTATTGTAGAACTTTGAATGAAGTAGCCAAGGAATTGGGGATATCTTGAAACTTTCTTTGAAACCTTGAAATTTTCTCTTCCTTGAAAGAAAAACTTCCAATGATGAAACAATGTGTATAAAAACATAAGAGAGATAACGGAAAACAAAACACACACAAAACTAAAAATCATACATGCCTCAAATGAAACATGCAGAGTGTTCTAAGAAATTATTCTACTGAAAGCAAACCTATTCCTACTCTATGCTAACCGGTGGCATAGAAAGCTAAACAAAACCTGCAACTGGTTGTGCAAAATAGCTTCATGCCCTTATAATGGGAAGACATGAAGATGATGTGATAATAGACATGGCTGAAAATGATAGTTAAAAATTTAAATGAGCCCAATTCTCCACTTGGTCCACCAACATATCAACTAGAAAGAGAAATAATTCCTCTTTTAGTTACTCTTCATTTGTTTTGTAGAGGCATTGCAGTTGATCCTCGAATTGTGAAACTCATCCTCGTATTATTGAATGAATGTGACTGGTTCTAGCTTTAATGAAGTCAGATACCTAATAGGACATGGTCTAACCCATTGAATATTCCTACTTTTCTAAACTTTGATTTTAAAAATAAATTATTGCTTTGAAGAAATCCTCAAAATATATGGTTATCCATGACCCGATTTCCTTCTTTTTACCCATTTATAAACAACTCCTCTCCTATATGAATGAATGGTAGTGAATTGATGTTCTCTCCATTTCTTTTTCATTCTTTGATAACAAGGAGTTCCTCCATGACATGCAGCTACTTTGGACCACTTACAAGCTCCAATGGAAACACTTGAAAATCTCTGCAAGTGTTTGAAGAGTATTTCTCATATAGGAGCTCTACTTTCATCTGAAGGAAAATTTGTTGAAAATTTCTAACATCTTAATCCCACATGAAATCTGCACGATCAAATCCTTTCACCTGTTATTTTTCAGGACAATTAAGGGAAGGAAGACCTCCTTGGTTTCCTTCCACCATTACTTGTTCATCAAACAAGTCTGACTCCACAATTGAAAGCAAGAAACTTTCAATGATGTCATTTTCTCCCAAACCTTTAAAGTTGACTTAGTTCCTCCCGCATGCTCTTCTCTTTCATCATTCAATGAATGTTGTAGAAGATCAAATTATTCCAATTCAAATTCAATAAGATAACTTGAAACTATAGATATTCCTTGAGTATATCCTTGCATAGCACTAGGAAACTTACGTTGAAGACTAGATAATGGAATGGCGAAATGGGTATTTCTATAGGATCTTCTGCATCCAAATACTCCTTCAAATCGAACGAAAATATTCTTCTGTGTTATCTGAATGTGAAAAGGGTTCAACCTCCCTTATGATGCTTCTTGAATTAGAATTTGATTCCCCATGAACTTCCTTGTCTTCAAACATAAAATTTTCAAGATCAAATTCATCTAGGAAAACATAGTTTTGAGAAGACGAAGAACGGAAGAATCTGAAACTTCTTGCATGGTATAATTTACATTTCAAAACTTTGAATCTACCATGGAAATAATCCTGCTATGATTTTTTGTTGTATTTGATAAGGATATTGACAAGTTGCTACAATTTCCATAAATGTAGAAAGTTCTAGAAATGCCCGACAATTATGATCATTGTAGTCATAAAAATCACTTTGTACACTTGAGATTCTTTATTCTTCAGCTTGCACATTCTCTTCTTCAACCAACTTTTCAATTGGTGGGGAATCAATAGTCTCCACAAACAGAGTGCCAACAGGTATGTTGCATCATGAACACCTCACCGATGCTCGATATACTCTTGTACTTGTTCTTGTGCAAACTCAGTCTCCACCGTCTACTCGTGAATCTCAACCCCAGATAGAGGGTGAGTTAGCAGAGGAAATTTATTTACATTCAATCTTGCAGCCCACTCCTTCAAATTTGTTGAAATTTAATCCTTAGCAATATCCTGAACATCCTCCTCTTCATCTTCAATATAAGCATGTTCTTCCCAAAATAGATTTGGAACTATGGGAGGAGGGGTGGGTTGGGATTCAATGACCTGTTGATGAAAACTCATAGAACCCCTGAATGGCCTCTCAGATCTGTTGTTTTATAATGGGGAATTTGGTATGATTTTCACAACATTGGATCTTCCCTCAAGTTATGGGACCTACGAACTTAAGATGATCCTCCGAGAAGGTTGGTTCCTCTTCCTAAACTATCTATCACAGCTACTCCAGTGCAGGAAAACAAATCTAATCCTAATCTAACCATTCTAAGGAGACATGGAAGAGAGAATGTGTTAAAATGAAATCCTACACTAAAGCGGTGATACACCGAGAGAAGGAAAGGAGAGCTATTATGATGAGGGAAAATGAAATAAAGGAGAAGGAAATGAGTGAGGTCGACATAAAGTGACATAGACCCGATCCAAATCCACCATTAAAACTAGAAGAAACATGACATATTCCACCTACAAGTGCAAAATACATGTAAATAAAAACAAATCTGGAAAGGAGAGGCATGGGGAAACAAAAAAACCATGCAAAGGGTTGAAGAACGCCACAAAAACATGTTTTTATTGCTCTAAAATGTGCACATACCATTACATTTTTGGAAAAGAGGAAAAAATACAATTACCAAGCATAGGAGAAGGTTCGCTACTCAAAAATGGTGTCGAGAAACAAATTTAAAAAGTTTCTCTATGCCCAAAATGTCTCTCTTGTCGAAAATGAAAATTTTTACAATATATCGATGAAAAATAGAGAGAAAGAAGAGAAGGGGAAAATTAGATTTGAAAGATCAACCACCAAAAAATCAATTAAATTTGATCCCCAAAAGTCAAGGGTGCCTTTGTAAATCCATTTCCCAATGCATTCGAGCTTTTTAGAGAAGAAATCGACCATACTTCATTAAATTTTGGTGGTTGGATTTCTGGTTCTGCACTTTTCCTGAGCTGAACATGTTTTCTCTTTTTTTACCCACAAAAATTTGCCAAAATTCAAAATTCAAGCTTTCATGGTGAAGAGGATGTTGAGATCTTTCCAATGGTACCAAATTTGTTGAATTTCAAGCTCTGGTTCGAAAGCTATGGTCGTATGAAGATTTACATTTAAATTAGGGAAAAATGGCAAAAAAAACAGTTTTCAAAATGGTTCCGCGGGCCCAAAATTAATTTTTGCACTTTTTGTGAAAAATGCAAAAATCGCAAAACCTTCCATATCCCCGTAGGCTCTAAAATAACCTTGGGTCTAAAAGCTCCGTGGCCAAAATTGAAATTGCGCCTTTTGTACAAAAATGCAAAAGTGCAAAACTCCTCTCGCAGCCCACACCCAAAACTTTACTTTTGAAATGGTCCTCGCCGGGCCTGCGGGCCGGAAATTACAAATTGTGCCATTTGTGGAATTTGTAAAAATTCCAAAATTCCTCTGACGGTCCGCCTCCCGCATGTAATATTTAGTGCCAGCTCAACATGTAACTTATCTAGTCTCTAGCGGAGTTGCGGCTCATTTTGTGACTTTACTCCCTTTCAAGAAAAAGCCAAAATATTCAAACTCTCTCCGGCGAACCCCTTCCTCTTTGACCTAGAATATAGCCACATGTCCTTTTCAGACCTTAGGCATTTTTTCCTTCTTTTCTCCGTGGGCTCAAGTGGGCCCATAAATGTAAATTGCACCATTTGCGCAAAAGTCTAAGTGCTTAAAATTTCCCACACCCCCCGTGGCTTCACAAACATAACTTGGTAAAAATCTTCCCTAGGCCCACAAGGCCCGCTTTTGGGCAAACAATCCTTCTAAGGCCCTCGACCCATAAATTTCAAAATACAGAGGAGTTAGAAGGAATTCTTTACCTTTCTCGGAAAGGGAAGAAATTTCCCATCGATGAAACTATTTTAAGGAAACCTTAAGTGCTTGAAATATGTAAAAAATAAAATTGAATAACAAAAAGGGGGAAAATTTGGTTACTTGACTAAAAATAAGTGTGAGCTTATTTTGGTCAACAATTTGGCAACTCACAGGGGTCATCTGCCTGCTAGATGAAATGATCAGTTGCCTTTGAAGCATCCATTGGGCATGGAGTCATGAGTGATAGCCTGATACTGATCTAAACTTTGAAAACTGATCCCTGAGCCACTTGGAAACCCACTAAAACTGAAACTGATCTTCACCAAATGCCAAGTCCAATGCACTGTGCAAGAGAAACAAAACAACACCAAAAAACTATGTACAAAATTGAAATCATACATACCCCAAGTGGGATATGCACAGTGTGCACAAATACTTCTTTTGCTGAAAGAAAACCTACCTACTCTACTCTAACTAGAAGCAAATGTGAGCTAAATAAACCCTACAACTTGTTGTGCAAAATAGCTTCCTTTCCTCAAGATAGGAAGCCATGTAAATGATTTGGCATTGAGTATAACTGAGATTAGGAGTGGAAGGCTGACTATAAATTGTTTCTCCACTCCCTCCATCAAGGTATCAACTTGGAAAAAATAAATACCTCTTCAATATGTTGCTCACTTGGTTACAAGAGGTACTATTGTTGATCCTTGGCACTTTGATTCTCATCCTCATGCTTAGAAGCAAACATGACTGGTTGTGTCTTTTCTCTTTGCTCCAATGAAGCCAAGTACCTTATTGGGCAAGTTATGATCCGTGAAGTTTTCCCATTGCTTTGAAATTCAAATCCTACAATGGAGTCTTCTTGCAGACCTTTTTGGATAGATGGTGTGGAAGAGATGATGGAATCCTCCTCCTCTTTCCCTTCCACTTCCCGTGAAGAACATGGAAGATTTGGATCTTCCAACCTTGGTTCCATAAGGCTGTTGTAAAATACAGGTTGTTGTCCTTGAAGGCTCTCCTTCATGGCAGCGAGCTCATGTGCTTGGAAGGTGGATGAGGGAGGGGAAATGATGTGATCTCCACGGGGTCCTATCCATCAAATTAATCCTCCAATTCGGATAGATAATCTTCCTCCTTTTTTTCTTGTTGCATGTGCTCGACCTCCTCCATGGTGTCCTTATGATCTGTATCTTGCTCACCATGGTTCTCCTCATCCTCAAACATGAAGTTTGAAATATCAATCTCTTCTTCAACATTAGAGCTCGAAGGGGATGAAGTAGAAGGAAGAACTCGAATGTTATTCTTTGGCATGTTCTATATTTGAAGCCTATAGAATTATATTTTTCTCCTCCACAGCTGGAAGGCACTCCTCTTCTTTTGGATTTGGAGTAACTTCTCCTTCCCTTACTTCTACTGATTGTGTGGTTTGAATTGGATCAGAAATCTTATCAAACAAAGTGCCATCATGGACACTACACTCGAACAAACATATTGCTGGTATTCTTCTTCCATTGCTACTACAAAATCATCCTTAGCCACCACTCGCTCTTCAATCTTGATCACCTCTAAAGGCTTAACTAGCAAAGGAATCTTTGTAATCCCAAATTTGAGAGCCAAGCTCACTAAGATTTTGATATTTTATTTTCTATTTGGCTCTTCTTCTTCTACTGGTCTCCTTGATCAAGGTTATCTAATTGTTGTCTTCCCAACATGGATTTGGGAATGCAAGAGAGGGATGGGCTGGTTGTTAGCCATTTTTGTAGTTTTTCTGTGGTAAGGAGAGTATTGTTTTTGGATCTTGATTTTTTTAAGGGAAAAGGGTAGAGAAACTGAGGTGAGATGGAAAACTAGAGGATGGAGAAGGGGAATTAACATTTGGGTAGCAGACGGGAAGCTTGAGTCATGATACTACTACAATGATGTTGGTTGAAAAGGAGGAAAAGAAAACTATGAGATGGTACACTTACCCATTAACAAGGTTATATTACACTCTTATCATAAGCCTCAATATCCTCAATCCATTGTACAAGTTGAGTTAGTTTTGCAACCATGAAGTCGAGCTTATCCCGAGGGTTATAATGTCTTAGAAAAGGGCCTTCCCATGGACAAGGTGCCCTGTAACCAATTCTGAAAGCTTTCATTTGTGTTTGTATCCTGGATTTCACCATGTTAGCCTCCATTTTTATCTTCTCCAACATGTCTATATTTTCCATGTAGTTGTTATAAACATATGCATACCCTTGCTCTTAATAAGCTCCATAGCCAAACTAGTTTTGACATTGTTCATATGGGTAGCCATAATGATTTTGAATTTGATTATACTGCTGATCTGGAGGATTTGAGAAGTATGTTGGAGATGGAATGCATCACTTCTGCTAGAAATGTGGATTCCATGATGGAAATGAAGTCATGATTGCACAAATTCATGGAATGAAAGAAGATGAAAGATGTGGGAAGAAAATGGATGAAAAATGGATGAAAATGAATGGAAAGAAGGTCTCGCAACTTCGAGAGATGGGTTGTTGACCGATGGAGTCACCTCGCATATGCCTCCAAAGGCTGAAATCTTAACAGAAGACACCAAACTACTAAAAATGAAGTGAAAGACCTCTTGGTCCCACTTTGGGCATGCCAAAACTATTTATGTGGTAGCACGGTGGCTTAAAATTTGTTGTATAATGAGACACCTTGGAAAGATGAGAAAACTCTAACTCTAGTGTCCCACCGGGCATGCCAAAACTATTGATGTGGTAGCACGTTGGCTTAAAATTTGTTATATAATGAGACACCTTGGAAAGATGAGAGAAATATAACTCTAGTGTCCCACCGGCATGCCAAAAATGTTGAAGAAAAATCACAACACCCCCAAATGGCCTCTTAGATTTGTTGTTTGATAATGGGGCATTCAACGTGATTTGCACAACATTGGATCATCTCTCAAGTTGTGGGACCAACGAGCTTGAGATGATCCTCAAAAGAAGGATGGTTCCTCTTCCTAAACTACCTACCACGAGCTACTCCAATGCAGAAAAACAAAATCTAAGCCTAATCTAACCATTCCAAGGAGATAGGGAAGAGAGAATGCGTGAAAATGAAAGCCTACACTAAAGAGGTTATACACCTTAGAAGGAAAGGTGAGCTATTTTGATGAGGGAGAATGAAACAAAGGAGAAGAAAATGAGGGAGGTCAGACAGAAGTGACATAGACCCAGATCCAAATCTACCATTGAAACTCCAAGAAACACGACATCTTCCAAATGCACGTGTAAAATTCATGCACAAAAAAACAAATCTAGGAAAGGAGAGGCACAGGGAAACAACAAAACCATACAAAGGGTTGAAGAATGCCACAAAACACATTTTTATTTCTCTAAAATGTGCACAAACCATTACATTTTGAAATAGAGGAAAAATACATTTGCCATGCATAGGAGAAGGTTCACTACTCAAAAATGGCATCGAGAAACAAATTTAACAGAGTTTCTCTATGCCCAAAATGTCTCTCCTTGTAAAATATGACAATTTTTACAATATATTGATGAAAAAAGAGAGAAAGAAGAGAAGGGGGAAAATCTTATTTGAAATCTCAACCACCAAAAACATCCATTAAATTTTATCCCCAAAAGTCAAGGGTGCATCTAAAAATCCATTTCCCAATGCATTCAAGCTTGATGGAGAAGAAATCAGCCATAATTCATTAAATTTTGGTGGTTAGATGTCTGGTTATGCATTTTCCCGAGCTGAATATGTTTTCTCCTTTTTCACCCACCAAACTTTGTCAAAATTCAAAATTTGAGCTTCCATGGTGTAATAGAGGATGTTGAGAGCTTTCCAACGGTACCAAATTTCTTAAATTTCAAGCTCGGTTCAAAAATATGGTTGTCTGAAGATTTGCATTTAAATTAGGGTGAAAATGGTGAACAATCAGTTTTCAAAATTGGTCCGGGCCCAAAATTCATTTTTGCACTTTTTGTGAAAAATGCAAAAAAAAAAACTCCCGTGGCCCCATAGGCTTGAAAATCACCTTGTGCCTAGAATCTCCATGAGCCAAAAATTGAAATTGTGCCTTTTGCACAAGTAACACAAAAGTACAAAACTCCTCCATATGCCCATGCCCAAACTTTACTTTTGAAATGGTCCTCACCAGTGCCGTGGGCCGGAAAGTATAAATCTAGCGCCATTTGAGGAATTTACAAAATTCCAAAATTCGTTCGATGGCTCACCTCCCTGCATGTAACATTTAGTGCCACCAAGATGTAACTTATCAAATCTCTCGGGCGGAGTTGCGGCTTGTTTCGTGACTTTAATCCCTTTAAAGAAAAATCCAAAATATTCAAACTCCCTCCGGTGACCCGCTTTCCCGCTTTGACTGAATATCGCCATGTGTCCTTTTCGGGCCTTAGGAATTTTTTTCCTTCTTTTCTCCATAGGCTCACGGGCCTACAAAAATGCAAATTACTCCATTTGCAGTAAAATTCTAAGTTCCAAAAAGTTCCCTGCATCTTCCCAAACATAACTTGGCAAAAAATCTTCCCCAGGCCCGCCAACCCACTTTTGGGAAAAAAATCCTTCTAAGGCCCACCGGCCCGTAACTTTCAAAATACAAGGAGTTAGAAGGACTTCTTTACCTTTCTGGAAAGGGGAAGAAATTTCCCATCTGATGAAGCTATTTCAGAAACCTTGAGTGCTTGAAATATGTAAAAAATCAAATTGAAGCACAAGAAGGGGGAAAAGTGGGTTACTTGACCAAAAATAAGTGTGAGCTTATTTTGGTCAACATGATCTATCTCACTATTTGAGATAGTGGAAGAGGTACAAATTATTGGGTTGGTGAACTTTGCAAAAAAGAAGGAACTTCAGAAGAACAAGGGATAAAAGATTCATGATGGGATGGAATGATAGGAGAGGAAGGAATGGAAATCTCAACATGTGTAGCTGGTGAAAAGATTTGGATTGGAGATTTAGACTGAAATGAAATTGATTGAGAAATGGAAAGAGAACTCTGAGGTGGTGGTGTAGGTATTACCAAGTGATAATATTGCATTGCATCAATATCATAGGCCTCTATTTCTTCAATCCAACCCTCAAGCTGAGGAAACATTTCATTCATAAAAGAAATATTTTCTTGCAAGTTGCAAAAACTTGGCATAGGGCCAACCCAAGGACAATCTACCTTGAAGCCATTCTTAAATGCCCTCATTTTAGCTATGGCTCTAGATTATACCATGCCTGCCTCCAGTTTCTACATTTTAAGTTGTAACTTTACATCTTCGTCTGTAAGGTAGCATCCATCATCAACATGTTCCTAGCCTTGAAAATTTGTATAGTTAGGTGAAAAACCAAAATGATCATGACCTTGCTTAGAGGGATGTGTGTGTTATTGATTCTCATCATAAAATGGAGCTAGAGGTGGGTTAAAATAGCTTGAAGATGGAAGGTGTTGTTGCTGGTGCAAGTGGGAACTCAACTATAGAAACGAAGCCATGATTGAACAACTTCATGAATGGGAGAAAAAATGGAAGGATATGGAAGAAAACTAGATGGAAATGAGTAAAATGAAGGTCTGCAACATAGAGAGTGGGGTACTTTGACCAATGGAGTCATCAGTTGTGCTTGGGAATACCTATTAAGGCTGAAATTTCACTAAGAGCACAAAAACTTAATGAAATGAAGTGAACACGAAACACACACCTATTGAAAAATGTGACTAAGATATTACAATGGGATAAATGTAAAATGTATAAATTTCACCTATTGTCCCACTAGGCGTGCCAAAAAAATTGTCACCAAATCACTGCACCCTCCGAATGGCTAGAATTTGGATAGGATGTTTGGTGTGATTGGGTAACATGTGATCACATCTCAAGCCGTGGACATGGGCTCGAGGTGAACCTCAGGAGAAGGCTAGATTCCTCTTCCTAAATTAAACACAACACTACTTACAAGGCAGATAAATGGCTAACTAGATCTATGCTAACATTTCAAGGGATTAGGGAAAGAGATTTGTGAAGAAATAAAACCTATAATAAAGTGGTGATGCACTAAGAAAGGGTTTTGCTACACAAAATTCTAGCTTTCCAATGAAGAGAGATGATCATGAGAAAGAATGGCATGCATTACAAACCCACTTTTACATACAATACTTCACTCCTTGATAAGCACAATGACCTCCAAAACTTGCAAAAGAAACCCTGGTTGCACAGCCACCAAACACGAGAGAGAAAAATAGAAGTAAAAAAATCATGAAAGGACATATATATGATCACAAAACATAATTCTCATTACTTCAAGGACTTGCACAGTGCATCATTACATCAGGGAAAAGGCATAAGATGCCATTACAATTCAAGAATAAAGGCTTGAGAGCCTACACATTCACAACATCTCAGCTTGTGAAGAGAGGGGAAGCCTGGAAAGTGTCTAACTTTTCCAACTTGCTTGACTATTGGAACCCTTTGAATGAGCTTCCAACTTACATTTATATAAGAAATTGAGAGAGAGAGAGAAGGATTCATAAATTATCTTCCTAAATTGAATGTACATTATGTATCATTTATTACAGTTGGTTGAACCACCTGAGAATGTTCCATCATGTGCCATTAATGCCCGATTTGACTTATTCTTCAAAATTATTTAAAAGAATATTTAAATAAAATACTTAAATATTAATAATAAATATTTAAATAAAAATATTCATTTAATTAAACTATAGTGGGCCCACTTAAAATTGAATTGTACTAAAGAGGAAATTATGGGGAAAAGGCCAAAAATAGCCCAACTCAGTGGTTGGATCGCCGAGCCAACTCACCGAGTTGGGTCCAAGCTCCTCTCGCTATGTGTAATCGGCCGAGTCCAAATGACAAACCGAGCTCTTTTTGATTTTCTTCATGGTTCAACTCGTGGGTCTATGTTACCTCATGGCTCACTCTACGAGCCCGAAATGCTTTCACCATCGAGCTCTTGATTGACTAACGTGCTTGCAAAACTAACCGAGCTCATCGCATCGAGCTAATCTTACCATTGCATTCACTCGATGGATAACGATGAGCTTCCCAAACTTTTGAGATGATAAGACCAAGCTCATCACTTAATCCATGATTTAGCCAATTAATATGATTCACTCAATGTTGGACCCACCTCCAACTTTACATTTTTATTTCGAGCTCATTCATACTTACAACGAGTCCTCACCTCCAATGCACTCAAGATCCTTCGTTTTGTGAATCGAGTTGAGTGAGATCACTTTGTCTCTTTACACAAGCCAATACCGTGTTGAGCTCAACCATAATTCACTTGCTCTAAGCTATGCCCCAACTCGAGCTTCCTCCAATGCTTTGCTTGAATTGGTCTTGGGCTCATATCCTCACGAGCTACTACCAATGTATGTTAACGTATCTAGCTCCTCACCTCAAATCAGAAATATTTCATTACATGTCAATTTAATCGTATATGAGCTCAACTAAACTCTCCTTGTCCAAATGAAACAACCTCACGCAAGCTCCTCTTCAATTTTGGTTATTTCTACACGTAAACTCCCTTTTACCGAGCTCATCTCCAAGCCTCATATCAATGCATGGCCCGTAACCCACATCAAGTTCTCACGTGTGTCAAGAGATAATTACCCAACTTGACCATTCATGTGCTTTTACATCCTCATTCACACTATTCCATCAACTAAGATCCATTCGTGAATCGAGATCTTCTTTCCGAACATGTTGACTAAGTGATTTTTGCATGTTTTTAGAGCGTCGAGTTCATCACCATCACATCGACCCACACAAACCACTCCGAGAAACTCCTGGTTATCTTCTTAGTATGGCTCAACTTTACAAGATCTACCTGCAAGCTCACCACCAAGTGGCTCAATCTCAACTCGACTCCTCCCGAGTCGAACTCTTTACGGTTTGTTTCTAAGCCACTTCACGCATTGTTCCATTCTATGGTTCGACTCGGCTCATTCATCACCGACTGGACCCCTCGCTCACATTTTCCACACTCAATTTTTCCTTACCAAGCCATATTTTTGACCTCCCTCCATGCATCATCTATAACATATTTTGGGTTGCCCCACTATGTCAATGTTGAGCTACACTTTCTTTTCCTTCAAGCTGATTTTCTCACTTGCTATGGGCCGAGCTACATTATAATGCCAATTCGGCTCATCTTCATTGGGCTCCACTCGATTGAGCTTGTTGCTAAGTCTCGGCACCATCACTATGACCATCCTCCCCTTGAACTCACTTCAGATGTCGTGACTTTATAGCTCAAAACCTTTCCTCTATCAACTCAGCAGTGATTTTCACTCCATGGAACTCCTCATTAAATTCTTTACCGATTCACCAACCGATGAACTCAACATGCAACATGATCCTACCTCAACATTAGAATCGGGCCTCCCCATGACTCGGTGACTAACTCGGTCTAACGCATTGGGGTTGGAAACTTGTCACACAGTTTTGAACCTCGAAGGCATGGACTTCCAAATCCCAAAAATATGAAACTCCAAATTTCGAGTTTTAGGCTTTCAGATTCGAAATCTTCAAGCTAATTTTTTTCAAATCGGTGGTATGAGTTCCTAACCCACAACATCCAAAAATATGAAATCTTCATTTCTCTTAAACACATTTACCAATTCTTCCGACTATACCCGCGTTCGGTGCACCGAGCTACTCCTTCCAGATTGGAGCTCAAAATTTTACAAGCTAAGCTACCTTTCGCAACCGATGTGACTAAAACAAGAAATGTAATTGTACACCACCAAATTATCTTGTCTCACTCTTGCATGAGCCAACTTGAATACTCAAGAGCCATTCGATGGAAAGTCAGTTCCTATGAGTCTCTTAACTTGTCATACATGAGAGCTCATTTTAAAATAAAAAACTCATTGTATCATGGCCCTATCCATCAACACAACTCCCATTAAAACCTACGACTGATTTGATACGATATACACTAAACTGGAAGACATAAATCATGAAACATCAAATCACACAACCGCCTGATGCTCCTACAATTCATGTCTTCTGCCCCAGGATGAGCTCGTTTTTAAAGATCGATGAGAAAGTTAATTCTTACACTGAGTTACGTGTATGTCTCCATGGATCACTCGACACACATCTGAGCTTCGCATGTGACACCTTTGATCATGTTAATTTTCAACCTAAGCTATGACTCATCGAGCCATCAACCATCTCCAAAAATCCAACTCTAATGGTTTGCTCAATCCCTATGTAATCTCAAGCTCCAAAAATTCTATCCAACTTAGTGTTGAGTCCAACTGACACCCGCCTGGAGCTCACCTTTTCTTCTCAACCATGAACTTCTTCCATGTATGCCTCAACTCATCCATCCCAATTTCAAACTATGTCTCCAAGCTCGAGTCTCCTCATGTAAACCACTCGATATTGAGCTCATTTGTGCATTGTCTTCCAACTTGGGTTTTCCATGCAATTTTACCTTCGTCATTATACACGCAGAGATGATCATTTCACCTTCCTGATGAATTTTTCTCATCAATCTTGGTGTTGTATGTTTATCACCATGCACACTTTGCCACAGATCATCCCACGAGCTTACACTTCTTGATAAGGGTAGGCCCTCTCTAGGTTTCCATCGAGATTTGGCAATGTGAAATGGACCCTAGCCGAGCTCACAAATTATGTAGGGTGAGCCTCCACCTAACAAATCCAAAAATTTTGAGCCATCAACCTAGCTCACTTCCACGGATCTAACACCCGAACTGTTTATGAGCCCTCCTTTTTCCTAAGTGACTCGACATCGAGCTCAAGATTGAGCTCGCCCATGACCACAAATTCACCTCCATGTTGTGAGCTAACCCTAGTTTATTTTCACTTAAACCATTTAATCGGCCACTAATTCTAGCTCCCGAAGCCGTTTACTCGCACTCATTCACATACATTACCAATTTTACATCCAAATAGGTCAACTCTGACTAGCTTGTTTTTGGAATCAATGAGATTTCCGAGCTAAAAAATAGCTCACCTCATATCCATTTAGCTTGACCGAGCTATATGAAGGTCACCCTCCATATATGTTGTGCAATCTCAATGAGATTACGGGATATCTCTTCGAGATCGAGTCCCCTATGTGGACCATTATCACATGCTTCCAACCTTCTTAATTAACATCATGAAAATTTTGGGATTTCTTTGGTTCCAAGGCATTATGAAAGTATGCCAGAAAATTTTACACACCAAATTTAACCATTTTAACTTGTAAACCCCATTGTCCATTTTTCCTTGAGGGGAAAAATGGATAACAATTATGACAGAACTATATAATTCTTCATTTGGGTCTCTAATTATTTTTTATTTTACTAATTGTCTCCCACTGAAACATTGGTGGCCCTTATACTTGTCTCCCACTGGAACCTTATCTTGTTTAGAATGGTTCTCTCAATAAAAACAATTATGCACTTATTGTCTACACTTATGGTTCGGATTTTTCTCTAATTATTAAGGATAGGGATAGTTTAAAGAAACCCATTTGATTTTAATTTTATGATATCTTAAATTTCACAAATTCATTCACCGTGATGACATATTTCCTTTATTTGGATCATCTCTTTCTAGATGTAATTTGGTTCAAACGTATTGTCATTCTTTCATAATATTACTTAAATAACACCTCCAAAACCAATAAAGAAGCTATCTAGCTTATATATTATATCCATACATCTTAATCAATTGGTCATATTATCAAATGGCTCCCCAATTCCACTCATTGAACTATCAACTTCTATTAATCCAAAAAAACACCTCATATCCTCGTAGGTAGGAACCGGTTACTTTGGAGATCTTGTTACAATTAAAATTTCATTAATAAAATCACTATTAACAATGTTTATCAAATATAAGTGAACATAATGATTGGATAGTTTATTTACCAAAAGGGTTAATTCTTCTACCATGTTTTTTATTAGATTAGTTAAGAAATAGGGATTAAGGCACCAGAAAACTTACAATAGAATGCATCGTGAGAATGACCAAGAAGGGGAGAAAAAGAAATAGGACAAAAAGGGATAAATTAACTTGGCCCAAACTACATTCCATTAGATCAATACAAGGAAAAACGAAAAAAAGAATAGACCAGATCCGATAAAAAATAGTGAGGGGAAAACATCCCAAATGATACAGTCCACAAATAGTCCAACAAAATCTCCAAGATCAAAGAGACTAGTTAGTCTTTAAATGTTTGTACACCTTTGGTTGACATTGTTCTTGTACTTTCATCTGATTATCCTGCTCGCTTGGGATAGGGATGTCATCTTCAACCTGATTTCCTCATCAGAACTACTAAGATGGAGATTAAACCTATGAAATTTGTGTCCCTACTCCATCTTGGCCATATGTCCTATGTGAACTCTAAAACAAAATTTTTTATCTTTGCCATATTTTCCATTATAGAGTTTTTGGAGATGCAAATTTTCTTAGAGGCAGTCGATGTAATTCATGACACTATTTCCCATATCCGTTTAAACTTCACCTAAGGACTCCATATCCCTTTCCACCCACCTCATCTTGAGAATTTTTTATCAAAATCCACATTCTAATCCATATATGACTCTCCTTTCGTATCGACCAGAGAACCAATAGCCCAAGTACCAAGATTTCCCTTCCCCTGAGAAGTTGTATTCTTCTTTCTCAAGGTATGTTCATACGATCAACAAGAGTATAATTGTCATCTAATCCCCAAATTTTGACTCTAATCCCTTTTACACAACTCATTTACCATTATTAAAAATAAAATGAATTATACCATGGTGTAACGAGGTTTCAATATTCCCCTATTGAAAATCATTCACTAACACAAAGAACGACATAAACAAGAAAAATCAAGGCTCACATAAATATTATGCCTAAACATTTTAAACATAGTAAGATGGTGAGTATATATCTATCTATAATTCCCTTTAAGAGTAATGTACCTCATAAGGTAGAGGCATACCGTATTCCAAATATGAGGGATGTAGAATCTAGCTATACCATCAACAAGAAGGTAAAAATTTTATTTACTGCTAGGAAGAAATTTTGAATTTTGTGCTTGCATATAGTGTGGTATTTGAATATATTTAAGACCTCTATCTACATTCTAGTTTCTTGAGTTATTGAATCCTCCAAAATAGGAATTTCCATTCCACAAATCACCATGATGCCATTCTTCCATGCCCAACCAAACTCCAACGCAAGATAAGGATCAGACCTATGATTTTTGAGATGAAATTCCTAAACCCCCATTTTTATAATGTGCCACAATGAGGGATTGTCCTTTAGGGAACAATATATCTTGGGCTTATTTCTCAGAAAACCACCTCCATGGGTTTAGTCGATCGAGAATGAAAATTGAAGAAAAATGGCCAAAATGAATCTTAAGAGAAAAACTTAAACAAATCCCACCATATATCATGCATGTTCAAAGGGTCATGCTAACCATAAAAACAAGGATGACATCCCAATAAGGGAAAATATCCACCCGCACATTACTACTTAATGATCTCTAAACTATCTAGTTTGGAATTCATTCAAAAAACCACAATTATACTGTTGTTCTAATTTCAAATAGAAAAACATAAATTTGAGCTAGTGATTGAATTGTTTATGCCTTAGAACTGAAATTTGCAAAGAGAAATGAATTAACACACACACATACACCAAGAATTTTTATCCTGGAAACCCTCCGAGGAGAAAAACTAGTCAAAGGGAAACCAAATCTTTCCTCCCTTTTTACTTTATTGTCCAATTCAAATTATCAAAGATACAAACTTTACAATAAGTGAGAAAGGAAATTGACAATCTCTCAAACTTCCTCCTAACTACTAAATGGCTTTGTTATCAAAATATTTCTTCTACAAACTCAATTCCAACACTTCAGAACTCTTGCACTTACTCCCATGAAGTATCTTGCTTCCAATAATAAAAAATATCCTTCCTATATGTATTTATAGCCTTTCTCATGCCCTCCCATGAACTAGAGGATGGGAAAGTTCATGGAAGAGAAGAGACATAGACATCCTTTCCAATTCTAGGACTATTCATTTCTAATTTTATTTTTTGTTTAAAAGTGATAGGACCATTTTGCCTAATATGAGAATGGTGGTCATAGGACCACCTCCTTAGTGGGAAGAAGTTACAGGGTGATGCCCTTGTTGGGTGGCAAATTTTGTAACTGCCACTCTACACAGAGTGATGGTTCTATTAACATATAGAAAAAATATTTGTTTCTTCATTTTCCTTCTTTGCTCTGGATGATTTGATGAAGTAGAGTCATTTAAGATCCCTATGGATCACACCTCCCTGCTTAGGAGGATTTTGGTACCAAATAATCTTAGTGGGGGAGAAAATGAGGAAATAATTCCCTCACTTTCTCCTTCTAGTACCATCGGGCCTGGCTTGGTGTCTTCCCTTTCAGTCCAACCTCGCCAAGACTCCTATGCAGACCTCCTCTAGTCTCTTTGACCTTTTTCTATAACACTTCATCCTCCTCTAATTCACCTCGTGATTTTGAGACACAATCCTCAAAGGAAGGTAGTAATTTTAGTCCTTCATCTTCATCTAGCAAGGATGAATCATATAGTCAAAAGTTCTCATAGTTTACTATTGATTACATCCTCAAAAATGGTAGAAAATCAAGTCGAAAGGCATTTTATCCAACCTAATCCAATATAGTGAAGGGTCCATATCATAGTGGCTTGAGCTTATGTTCTTGACCTTGTAGTCTCTCCTTGCTCAAGTAAAGCCAAAATCTATCTCCAACATGAAGTTTATGCTCTCTCCTATCCCGATCATGCCTAGCCTTGTACTTGGCTTTTGATTTCTCTAACTATTCTTTGACTTTGAGATGGATTTTCCATATCCTCTTAATGAATTTGTTTTCTCTAGGCACCTCTCACAGTGTCTCATGTCTCCTCATCATCATACTACCTAACTACTATGTCTAGCATGATTTATAGGTAGATATACTAAGCATGCTTCAAATGGTGACTTCATAGTGGATGTGTGTACTTCTCGGTTATATGAATGTTGAATGTAGGATAAGGACTCATCCCAAGTCCTTAGGTATTTTATATTATACCCTCTGATAAATTTTACCAAAGTCATGATCACCACCTCTGTTTTTATCTCATGTTGTGGATGGAAATTTGTGCTCCTCTATGTAACCTAGTATCCATCTTGTCACACAAAGTAGTCCAAAAATTACCCAAGAACCTGGAATCCCTTCCGAAAAGAATAGACTTTGGCAAGCCAAAATGCACCCATACATAAGCAAAAAAAGATCTTCTACCTCATGTTCTTTTACTATCTTTTTACATGCCATAATAATAAATATATTACTAAATCTATCAATAATAACATAGAGATAGTCATGGCCATGTTTAGACATAGGTAATGCTCCTAAAAATTCCATAGAAATGTCCTCCCACAAAAAGAGTAGGTACTCAAAAGGTATATACAAACCATCCTTCCTAGTCTTAGGCTTACTTACAGTACAACAAAGTTTACATCCACGTATAAATTTTGATACTTATTATTGCAGATTGGTCCATTACACGTACCTTTGCAATTGGGATAAGGTCTTACCAACACCGAAATGTCTCTCTAATTTTGAGGTATGTGCTTCCCTCATCAATAAAAGTATTTCTCCTTTAGGCACACAAAGCTTCCCCATCGGTAGAGTAGAGCAGCTTGTCCTTGAGATAAAAATCTTCAATCCCCATCCTCTCAACCCTTTGGGACTGCAACCACTGAAACATCACCCCAAAGTCTCTATCCCTAGGCATATGCCTCTTCGTAAGCTTCCTTTGTGAACAACTTAATCGAGAGATAGTGGCCAAGCGGGAGAACTTCTCCTCTGTAGGCATCCTAGAAAACATGTCTTCCACTAATTTTATACCACCATTCTTTTATTTTATCACAAAATGAAATTGATGAAGGAACCCCATCCATTTGTAGTGCCTTGCCTACTGCAATTTAGACTATGCTTACAAATAATAGAGAGGTTTTTGTTCAGTGTGCACAATAGTTTCTTTACCCAACAAATAATGCTTCCATTTTTAATTTCTTGAACTAATTCATACATTTCCTTATCATATAATGAATATCATTTAACTGTTGAAGTAAAAGTTTCAAAATGATAGCATATGGGTTTACCTCCTGAAGCAATACATAATCACCGACATCTATATCTACTTCAAAGGGCTTTTATAAATTAGGAAGATCAAGCACTACGGTGCATGACTAATCTTGTATTTTAATAACTCAAAGGATTTTCTTGTTACTTACCCTACCAAAACCCTTACTCTTTGTAGCCACTATTTGTAGAGGTGTTGTGATCGCGGAGAAGCCCGAATGAACTTCCCCATGTACTATAATGCTCCCACAAAATTCCTAGTCTCTTTGGCTATTGTTGGTGTTGGAAAATTGGTGATGGATTCCAACTTCTTTAGATCCACTTTAATAACTCCTCCTCTAACCATGTGCCCAAGATAGACAAGTGAATGTTTGGAAAATTCACATTTCTTCATATTACAAAGTTGGTTTTTTGAGAACTTACAATACTTGTTGCAAATGAGTTAGATGTTCCACCCATGTGGCACTAAAAATCAAGATATCATGAAGATAAACAATGACACATGAAGCTATGAAATCCCTCAGTACATCATTCATCAATCTCATAAATGTATCTGATGTATTGCATAAACCAAATGGAGTAATAACCACTCATACAAACCCTTTTTTTCTTAAAGGAAATCTTCCATATATCCGCCTCCTTCATTGTGAATTGGTGATAACTGGCTTGAGATCAACTTCATGAAGAATTTTTCATGTTGAATCTATTCCAAGAGATCATCTATATGGGGAAGTGGATATATGTTCTTTATGGTGATCTTATTCAAAGTGCGGTATTCAATGTACATTCTCTAGAAACATCCTTCTTTGGCACCATCATAATAGGTGAACCGCATGGTGAGGTGCTCGGAATATCACACCTAGGTCTAGTAGTTTCTAGAGTTGTTTCTTTACTTTAGTACTCTCCAATAAGCATTGCCTATACAACCTGATGTTCGGTACAGGGGGACTCGTAACAAATAAATCTAATTCTCATGCTCTACTTCCCATTTTGGTGGTAACCCACTAGGATCCTGAAAAAATTCCTTAAAAGATTGAATAATACTATCTAAATCTTGTTTTCCCTAGTTATAAATCTTTGAAACTTCTACCCCATCTTGTGTATCCTTAAAAAAAAGTAAACAAAATTGATTATGATTTTCATGAATAAGTCATTTTTCTCGGTTAGCACTCACCTTAGTAACCCATGTCTTATGTTGGTGTGCTGGATTTTTAGCTGATCCCATACTTGACCCATCTATATCATTTTTCCATTCTCATAAATATAACATACCTTATATACAAGTAAAGACTCCTGAAAACAACATCAAAAGCATCAAGTGGAATAACATCAAATTCTAATACATCAATATAATGGGAATTTATCCCAAACTTTAACTTACATCCTTTTTTACTTGAATATCAAAACCCTTCTTAACCCAACCCAAAAGATAAGGGTGTGGATGCTCTTAATTATTAAGACCAAGCTTATTTACAATTGCTTCAAAAATCAAGTTAGATTGAGAACCTGTATCAAACAAAGCAATTACCTTAGTTCTCTTGATCTAGAATAGTCTACTCATCTCCTCTTCCTAGCTGTCCATGTTAGTGGTCATGCATTCAAGCCTCTCATCTACATCATAGTCATCTTCGATTTCCACCTCCCCTTTTGTCTTTACAGTTGTCATGGACTTCTTTAGTTCCTTGGTTCAGTTATTTGGATGTAACTTCCAACATGTAGCATTAGTATGACCATTGATATCATAGTTCTTGCAAAAATCTTGGGATATTTACAAGTATTTATAGTAGTGGGAACTTTTTACCTTTCCCTTTCCACTTACCTTTGTTACTTGTTTTCCCATGTTCTTTCTTTTGCTGATTTTTTGACTACTTTTCCTTGGCTCTGCTTCTCCTTTATTCTTTTCATCATCTATATAGTATGCCTACACACACACCTTGTTGAGATCTTTGGGCTTCATGGAGATGAATTTTCTTCAAGGTGAGTGTGAAGTCCTCCCAAGTACTTAGTCATAATATCCTCATCCTCCAATTCCATGTTTAGGAGCATGCCCTGCCTCGAAAACTCCGTAGTATAGTCCTACACACTTTGAACACTACCTTTTCTAAAATACCGCCATTTAATCATTGGGTCAGTCTTGTGGACAATAGGATAGAATTTAGCTCTAATTAATTCTTTAAAATCTTTCCAAGATTTCACAATAGAATGTTTCTTCTTTTCACAAGTGGTTAGATGGGTTTCCCACCAAACTAGAGTGTGTCCCTCCATTTTTAGACGTGTAAAAGTGATACTATGTTCCTCGGTGACATTATGGATGCTAAAGTAGACTTCTAATTATTTTAACCATTTATGATGAAATTTTGCATCTACTTGTCCTTCAAATATTTTATTTTCAACTTTATTTTCAACTTTAAAAGAAGCATGATCAGATTTTACCTTCTCTCTTTCCATTGAAGTCTCTTATTCATGATATTCCCCATATTATTCCTCATCATGGCTCCTACCTATGCCATATTTTTGGCTAAGCCTCAAACCACTGAGTCCATGGAGTCTTTCTTAACAGAAGTCGTCTTATGCAAATCTTCAAGTTCTTCTTGTCTTATAAACATCCTATCCATCATGGTCTCCAACATCTCAATTATATGAACCAAGTTCTCTTCCTCCATTTTTTCATGAATTCTTTGTTTCCACATCCTTGTAGAAATATCTGGATCGCAAGGTAAATCCTCTTCACCTTTGAATCTCGTCACTGTCATACAAATCCAAGAACAAATACCAGAGTCCTTGATAATTTTTAGCTCTAATACAAAATGATCTAAACACTATCTAGTTTGGAATTTGTTCACAAAACCATAATTATATTGTTGTTCTACTTTCAAATAGAAAATGACAGGTTGAGCTAGTGATTGAATTATTAATGTCGTATAACCAAAATTTGCAAAGAGAAATGAATTAACACACACACATACACAAAGGATTTTTATCCTTGAAACCTTGAAGGAGGAAAACAAGTCGAGAAAGGAAAACAACCATTTATTCCCTTTTTATTTATTAGCCAATTCAAATTATCGAGATACATAATTTATAATAAGTGAGAAAGGAAATTTACAATGTCTCACACTTCCTCCCAACTACTTGATTGATTTGTTCTCAAAATATTTCTTCTACAAACTCAATTCCAACACTTTTAACTCTTGCACTTAATCCCATGAATTATATTTCTTCTAATAATCAAAACTCTCCTTCCTACATGTATTTATAGCCTTTCTCATGTCCTCCAGGTGCCTTTGGAGGATGGAAAAGGTCATGCAGGAGAAGAGATGCAAACAACCTTTCCAATTCTAGGATTGTTCATTTTGAATTTAATTTTTTTGTCTAAAGGTGACATGAACACCACCCTAGCTTTGCGGCAGTTATAGGATCGCCACCTTGGTTGGGTGGTGGTTTTTTAACCGTCACTCTGCATAGATCGATGGTTATTTTAACATATAGACATAACCTTTGTTTCTTCATTTTCCTAATTTTTGGCTGGATGATTTGATGAATTAGAGTTATTTTGGATCCCTATGGATCACTTAATGTTATTAATGAAATTAATAAAATTGGGGATATCATCTCCCCTCTCCCACACTTTAAAATTATTACCTCCATCCCCCAAATTGGAAAGATGATTTACACATTTATTATCCTTTCTAAGGGGTTGAATAGGATCAAACCTATCAAAATATTTAAGCATTTCTTTAGTATCTTTAAGGATATTTCTTAAAGTCCAATTATGAATTCTATCCTTTATCATATCCTCAAGGGTTAAAATCTAGTTTTGAATAACTAACAAGAAAAACATGTTGACCTTGGGGAGTAAATTGTTAATCCAAATTTTCCTCTAGAAATATTTTTGTTACAAATCTTTTTCCATGTGAACACTTTGTAAGACAACATATGTTCTAAAAATGAATGTGTTTTTCCAATATAACAGATATGTCAAGCATTATACTTAAGAATTATAGTCATTGATCTCCATCAATGCAATTATACATGAAGGAAAATAATTTTTGTGAAAAAATTGATCTAAGATGTTTAAAATACATCAAACTATTTTAGAAACATGTTCAATATTTTTCATTCAAACAACAACATATTATAAGTACAAAATAAAAAGTAGTTTGTATTAACTAACACATATTTCAAATAAATATAATTTTCATCCTCTAATCTTTACAATTCAATTCCAATTAAGGCAGGAAGACTTCAACTTGTCAAAGTTTCCTCTAGATAAAATTTCATAGTTGAGGAAGGCCAATGGGGAATTCATTAGTCTAATTCTTAAAATCATAAAAAGAAAATTCTTAGTCCCTCTACAGATTATATTAATTTTCAACATTATCAAGGTCTACAACATTAAACTATAGAAGGAAAGAACTTGCCGCTACGTGGCTCTTGTTTGTTAAAACCTAGTAACTTATTAGATTAAAATATAATTTGTTAGGTTATGTTGTCTCATAAGCTAGAGGATGCTAAGCTCAAAATAACATAAATTAACTTGTTAAATGCTAACGATCACTAAGATCGAATTATTTAACCTAGCGGAAACTAAGTTCAAAATATCGTCCTCTAATATAGCGGGTGCTAAGATCAAAATATCTTAATTTAAAATCTTAAAATCATACAATGAATTAAAATAATTTATACATATCTTGTGTTCTATACAATACTCCAAAGTTAATGAGGGTGATCAACTTAGAGGTCTCTAAGCTCAAAATATCTTACCTTAATTTTTTAAAACCTAGCAACTTGAAGAGTACAATATCATTTGTTAGGTTATGTTGAAACATAACCTAGTGGAAACTAAAAGCAATATGTCTTTCTTTATTTTATTAAATTCTAGCAACTCCTTAGTTCAAAATAATATATTGTTTAAATACCTAGTGGCCACTAAGTTCAAACTATGTTGATTTAATTTGTTAAATCCCAGTGACCACTAAGATCCAAATATTATAGTAGAGACTAGTATTTATGATGGGTTGTTTTGGTTAAGTGAAATTAGTCTTGAATCCTCCTTTCTTCTTGCTCCAAGTGTAGATGTGTGCGCCATTTTTGAGTACCTTTCATGCGGTTTGAAATGACTGGGGACTCTGAGGTTATCGAGAGGATCCTGTAGATGTAAATCACTCAGAATGATCATACATGACAATGAGTTGAATGTGTGTAATGACTCCCAACAATCCCCCAAAAAAATTCATTAAATGTTGGCAACATAAATACCTACACATTACTTACCCCTTTACTTAAATCTCTTGTATCATGACTAGGCTTCAAAAATTTTGGTGTTCATTGTGCATCACGAGTATGTTGTGGTCTTATTTCAATGTGCTTATTAAGATGGTAATTACTAGTTTAAGGAACCTAGTAGAGAAGTCATACCTATTATTGTTGAACATAGTGTTCATTTTACATGGAAAGAAACAAAATTAAGTAATAAACTACACTATTACCTAGAACAGAAAAATATTGATTCAAGTTAATATATATAACCAAACCAATCTTAATTCATGTAAAAGTTCAATCCTAAAACTAAGAAGAAATTTTAACATCCACAAGGCTAGTTGTACATCTATTTGAGTAATAACAAATTTAAAAATTAGGTTACAAATTTAACTTCAATCCCCAACTACAATTATTCTAACTTCACAAAATTAATGTAATAATCAACCACTATAATTTTTTTGTTATATCATTTATATCCTCCAACTACGTAGAATTTCATCACCGGATTAATACTGGACATACATTTATGATTTTCCATGTCAACATGGCTTGGTATCATGCAAGTAAAGCATTTAAAGAGAAAACAAACCCAATAAGCATATTATACTTTTGTTGAAACCTAGAGACCGCTAAGATCAAAATATTATGTTGTGTCATAAGCTATTGGCCACTAAGTTAAAAATATTATGCAGTAACCTAATATAATAGTGGAAACTAAAATAAATATTTATTTCTTTAGTTTTTAAATGGTAGTGACTCTTTATCTCGAAATATTATATTGTATAAATACCTAGTGGTACTTAAGATCAAACTATGTTGATTTAATTTGTTAAATCCCAGTGACCACTAAGATCCAAATTTTATTTTTGGTGTAACTTACTTTGATACTAAGCTTAAAATATCTTACTTTCATTTGTTGAACCCTATAAACCACTAAGATCTAAATATTATGTTGTGTCATAAGCTAGCAGACACTAAGTTCAAAATATCATTCAGTAACTTGATATACTAGCAGAAACTAAACTCAATATGTCTTTCTTTAGTTTGTTAAATGGTAGTGACTCTTTAGCTTGAAATATTATATCATTTAACTACCTAAAGCGAGGGTAAGATCAAACTATGTTGATTTAATTTGTTAAATCCTAGTGACTAATAAGATCCAAATATTATGTTTTGGCATAACCTATCGGCCGCTAAGCTTATAATATATTACTTTATTTTGTTGAAACCTAAAGACCGATAAGATCCAAATATTATGTTATGTTATAAGCTAGTGGATGAAAAGTTCAAAATATCATTCAGTAACTTGATATACTAGTGGAAAGTAAACTCAATATGTATTTCTTTAGTTTTTATATGGTAGTGACTCTTTAGCTCAAAATATTATATTTTGTAAATAACTAAATGACCACTAATCTCAAACTATGTTGATTTAATTTGTTAAATCCCAGTGACCACTAAGATCCAAATAATATCTTACTTTCTTTTGTTGAAACCTAGAGACCGCTAAGATCCAAATATTATGTTGTGTCATAAGCTAGCGAACGCTAAGTTCAAAATATCATTCACTAACTTGTTAAATGATAGCAACCACTAAGTTTGAAATAATTTATTACACATAGCCTAGTAGTAATGGAGTTTTCCATGTGGTCGCATACAATAAACTCAAGATTCTTCCTTTATACTATAGATATAACTAAATGAACTCAATATTCTTCCTTTATAATATATATACTAGCAATCACATGTGTACAATGCAATGTGAACACTAAATGATATAAGTTATTTGATTTATTGGGATTCAATAAATGTGATAGGGGACCTATGTTGTATAATGGAGTACCTTTCTTATGAAAAGTGTAAGGAACAAATTTTTTATGTCTAGCTAAAAGTGGAGACTGAATTTTGACCAAACAAAGAGAGACTTCGATGTCGTAATCACTTGAAGCCAAAACATTTGTGTTATTTTACATGTTAGTAAAATAAAATGTAATTAAGCAACCAATTGTCAAGTGTTACCTAGAATAGAACAATCTAGATTCAAGTTAAAATATGTACCCACACCAGTCAAGTCATGTAAGAGTTTAGTCCTACAAATAAGAATAAAGTTTAACATCCACGATGCTAGTTGAACTTACATTCGAGTACTAACAAATTTAAAAAATTGGTTATGAATTTCACTTCAATCCCCAAATATTGTCATCCTTAACTTCACAAAATTAATACAATAATCAACTACTATACCTTTGTTTGTTATATCAGTTCAATCCTCCAACCATGTGAAAGTTCCACACAAAATTAATATTGGACCTACATTTATGATTTTCTATGTCAACATGACCTGGGATCATGCAAACAAAGAATTTAAAGAGAACACAAACCCAATAAAAATATTATTATTGTCATTTATTTGTAATTGTATCTAGAATTAATTTTATCTTTATTTGAACTATTAGCAATTTAATCTACCTTGAGAAGAATATGTCAAAAGTAGTTAGACAAATTTTGTGAGAAATCTATTGTACAGTGGATTCCTCCAAGTCTCGGGGTCTAAAATTTTTAGACTTCAGACTTTTGAGATTTTGTCTTTCAGATTTTAACTACTTGGACTTGGCATTGCATTTCAAAAAATTCTAAAGTCTAAAATCTTGAAAATATGAAAATTGAGACTTTCGAGTTTTCGGGGTTCGGAGTTTTCATTTTAGCAATTGGTGATTTTGGATCCAAAATCTCTGAAGTTCAAAACTCCGAAAGTCCAAAATTTTAGACTTTTAGGCTTTCGGTTTTCATAATTTTATGTTGTATTTTTGAAAACATCCCCAAAATATCTGAAGTCCAAAACTCTTGAAAGTCTGAAATTTCAAACTTTTAGGATTTCAGGTTTTGGAAATTTTGGTCGCACTTTTGGTAAAATTCATTTCAAACTTCGAAAGTCTAAAAACCTAAAATTCTAAAAATTCAGACTTTCAGACTTTCAGGTTTCCGAACTTTGAGGGTAATTTTTGATTTTTCCCTTTTGGACTTCCGAAGTCTGAAATTCTGATTTTCTAAATTTTCAAAATTTCAAGTTTTTGGGTTTGAATTTTTCCATTACCAATTCTCTTTTCGTCTCCAAATCTCTGAAGTCTGAAATTCCAAATTTTTCGAATTTCAGGTTTTTAGGTTTTGAACTTTCGGAGTTTTCCGAAGCAATTAATTCTTCACTAGCCCCTGTACGGATCATATTTTTTTGCCATTAATATCAGGTTTTCTATTTAAACTCAAATTTTTACTGTCATTTTCACTTGACAAGTTTACTCGACATTCCATTTTCTCTTTCTTTACAAGTCATTTTCAAGGTATGATGGTTTGTTTTATTCCTTTTTGGTTTAATGTCTTTTATTTTTATCTCCTTCTCATTTATTTTCCTCTTTGTTTTCCACTTCGGTTTTTTCAAAATGACAAACCCTTCATTCACCATGCTTTGCATTTTGACTTTTCTTTAGGTTTTAAGATTGTTTGAAAGTTTCTCTTAAGTTTTCCATACTTCTTCTCCACACTTATCATTTTTCATGGTTTGGGAGTTAGTGTTGTTCAACAAAGGTCCTTTTCAGAGAATTCCTTCATAGAATCAACGTAGTTCGTCCTTTTTAGAAATTCCTTGAAATTTCCTTTGAGAATTTATTTTTGGGGAAATTTTTTAGAGAAAAAGACTTGAGTTTTCCAGTTCAAAATTTTGGAGAATTTCATTTCGGAGAAAGTTTTAGATAAATTTTTGGAAAATTTTCAGAGAATTTTTTTCAGAATTTTCCGATTCGAATTTGAAGAAATTAGACTTCGAGACTTTTTAGTCTTTTGGAACTTCGACATCAGATATTTCTTTTAGAGCTTTCATTTGTAGAACTTTAGAGTTTTCCCTTTTGGGTTTTCGAGGATTTTATTTTCAGAATTTCTCCAACTTTGACTTCCAAAACTCATAACTTGATGTCTAATTTCACTTCAAATGGAAAATAGAAGATGAAGTATTTTTTCTTGGAGTTGCTCCTCAATCCTACTTGTCTTCCGACCTAGGAATATAGGATATACTTGACTTAGGTCAAATTGATTTTCTAGATTTCTGGGATAAAGTGAAGGCTTCTAACAAGAATCCATGGATACAAGCCATCTATGATAGCGGGCTCATCCTTGCTACTAGTTTTCCCACTTCAATGCATTTTCCGAGTTTTTCTAACCGCAATTGCTCACCTTGATGAAGAGTCCATGTCGAGTCAAGGATGCCGATGACAAAGTGGTAACTTGCTTAGATCCAGATTTCTTTGAAGATCTGCTCAAACTTCCCGATATTGAAGATTACACTACCATTTCACCAGAAATAGTAGTAGAGCATTGGGACAAGAATGTGGAGTCATGCACAAAAGTAATGATGAATAATTACCTTGCAAAGAGCATGAATAAGTTACCAAAGACATTGTATAGGGCTGACTTCATCCAAGAAGTAAATGATATCATTGTAATTTTAAGTCAAGTTTCAGGTCTTCCATCTATAAAGGAAATTCAGGAGTGGATGTTTTTATACATTTCCACT
Source organism: Taxus wallichiana var. yunnanensis (assembly GCA_018340775.1). NCBI lineage: Eukaryota > Viridiplantae > Streptophyta > Pinopsida > Cupressales > Taxaceae > Taxus > Taxus wallichiana. The sequence continues at coordinate 154,134,678 of CM031237.1, forward strand.
ATAAAAAAGAACAAAGAACTTATCACGTGGGAGAGCATATCAGTAGCTCTATCTGCTATTAGTTGAGCGGGTGTCAACCATGAAGACCTTCTACATGACATCTTTTCTAGTCTATGTCATTTCTTCTTGCCATAGGAGATTTTTCTAGTTTGAATACCAAAGGCATTCGCACAAAACCACCCAAATTTATGAATTCTATACCCAACTCACCTGAATGAAGTGGATGTTTTTATAAATTTCCACTATAAAAAAAGAACAAAGAACTTATAAGGTGGGAGATCATATCGGTAACTCTATCTCTGCTATTAGTTGAGCGGGTGTGTTTCTCTCGGAAATGCTTCGTTCCTTATAGAAACAGATAAGGTTAGGGTTAGGAGGAATACCATGCAGAATGTCGAGATGATGTGCGCGTACCGTGAGAAAGATCGGGTGATAAGAACTCCTTTTTGTCTTGGAAGGACTACTGCAAATAAGAACACAAGACCACAAGATTTTGATTAGATAGTAAATGAGGGAATGCCTTGGGCCTGTGGAAATATGAAACTTCCTTTCAAGGTGGTCGGTTCCCCGCCGATGAGTTAACACAAAAATACTTTGTAAAATATCAATTAAATTGCTTGGCTGAACTGAGGGAAAGGCAAGTTTTTGGTTTTGATCAAAGGAACCGATGCCGGTTACCTATAACCGATGGCGGTTACTGATAACCGATACCGGTGGGTTCTAGGATCTTCTGGGCTGGTTGTGGAGTTTGTAATGGCTGATTTTTGGATAGTTTTTGGGAAACGGGATGGTTAGAAACAAAAGAATGACAGCTAGAGGCAATGGTACGTTGGATAATGGATCCAGAAACGGATTTGGGAGGACTGTAATTCCAAAAGCATAAGAAATGTTATAATGGAGGACATGCAAGATGTAACTTACTGGTTTTTGACGAAGATGCCAGTTGATCTCCTTGGCTGCCAACTCTTCTGGTTTCTTCACTCGTCTCTGCTTGGTCAAGTGAAGTTCACTGCAAAACTCTCCTTTGATTCAAAATCCTTGGTGATCTCCCAAAATGAAATTCCGATCCGTTGTTTTGGTTTGGGAGCCCATTTCAGGAACCGATGGCGGTTCGTGTAACTGATTAGCGATCAGTAGGAACCGGCATCGGTTAGGAAAAAGTAGGCTATTTTTAGTAAAATAGCCCACCTTCCCTAGCTTTTCTCCCGAGAGATCGGTTGCGGGCTTGGTCATGGCTAGAAGGTCGGCTTTGGGTGCGAGTAAGGAGGCATTAGTTATGGATGTGAGTCTAGACCAAGTCATGGGTCCTAATTAGGTTAGTTTAGGGTTAGGGCTAAGTCATGGTGAGGTGGGCAAGTGAGGTGGCGGGTAAGGCGATGTGGATTTATCAATTATGAGGTAATTAATAAATAATTGTGTAAGGTTTAGGTGATGAGTTTAGGTTGCGAGATGAGATGTGGGTCACAAGGGATCGTAAGACACGAATTTGGTGTCTACGAGAGGTGTCAACCACGAAGACCTTCTACATGAGAATATTTTCTAGCCTATGTTGTTGCTACATAAAATATTTTTTCAGTTTGAGTACCAAAGGCATTCGTAACACTTACCAAATTTATGACTTCTATCCCCATCTCACCGAATGAGGGAAGCAAACATTTTTAAGGGTAAATGACGCCTTCTTTGTAGTCATCCTCTATTGTTTTGACAAGGAATTATATAATCGGAGGATTTTTGACAAAGCTTTCAAAGAAGTGTGGGAGTGGGGAGAAATATACCTTCAGTTCTCTACATTCACTTATATTTGGATTTTGGGTTTCATAGGTGCCCCAAACAAATTGCCAAGGTGTCCTACAGATAAGTGGATTCTATTGGAATTGGTTTGGTAGTTATTGGATTATCATCAAATCCAAAATAAGCATCATAAGTCAAGAATGCATTTCCCTATTTTTATTGACAAGTACACTTTCCCGAATATTCACAAAGATAAAAATGTTGATGTAGAAATGGCCGAGGTAACCTCGTGAAAATTTTCATCCACGGACCAACTTCGACTATTGGGGTAAGTTCGGGAAACAAGATGTTCCAATTCTCACATGCCCCAATTAGAGGATATATGGGTCCATTTCCGGGATGAATACATCATCCGACAAATATATTTATAGAGGTTGACTCTGGAAGATATTCAGCAATATGTTATAGCCGATGTGTCGAGAGGACATGCGGGACAATGATGAGGTTTTAGATGAGGCATACAAGAATGATGATATTGCCAATAAACAATACTGCCATGGATTGATTAGTATGTAGAAGAATGCGAATATCTGAAAGAGAGGGCGGGGCCCATTCTTCAGAGAACCTACAATTAGCTGGCTACTTTTGGAATCTCACCCAAAGGAGTTGAGCAACCTATAAATACGGGAGTCCCACCAATCATAAGTCTAGCACCACTTAAAAAGGGAAAAATTTAATCTAGAAAAAACCTACAGTTCCAAGGAAAATTTTATTTGTTGTTGGTGGCTCATCTCTTCCCAAGACCCCTATTTCTAAGATCGTGCCTCTAACAATAATCTGTGGTAGAATTTATCTTAGTCGGCGATTCTCCCAATACCCCAAAAGCCCATCAGTTCCTTCTTCTCTTCCATTGTCCCTTCCTATATCAGGTTCCTCAAAATTCTTCTATCATTTCACCCTTCCCATCTCCTTACATGGCCCAAGTTTTCTCATCCCTTCTAGTTCTTTCCATTTCTTCTTCTTCTTCACTTCCTTTAACACTTCCATTTTCTTCGGTTCCATCCTCCAGTATCATTGTGTCTACTCCTACTACTTTACTCACATCCAATCCTTCCATTACTAACACTTCTATCCAAATACCAATAAATGTTTCCAGTGCCCTTGCCTTGACTCATGTATCATGTATTACATCTACTACTTCATCTTCATCAGTATCAGTTATTCCAGAGTGGTTATTCAGGAAGACTCCTAAGCAGAAAAAGAAGGTGCCTCTAGGAGATGTTATAGATCTCAACATTTTGGAACAAACACCTAAGAGACAAGCTAAGAGACCAAGGACCATGTCAAATCTAATAGTAAATCCATCCGAGAATGGGTGATAGTGATCCATAGGGATCCGAAATACACACCACTTCATCAATTGCATCAGCACTAGGAAGAAGAAAAATAAAAATGTGAAAAATGAGGTAAATAGAGGTTTTGGAAATAACCAATGCTTTGTGCAAAGTAGTGGTTTTAGAACCACTACCTTACAGGGTGGTAGTCCTGAAACTACCACCCAACTAAGGCAAAGTCTTGGACCACCGGTTTGCGTAGGAGGTGATCCTATCACTTTTGGATAGAGAAGAAATTTGAATGTGGAAGGACATTTTAAAGTGCACCAGTTGTCTCTTCCCTTTCCATTCCCTTCACATCCTCCAGTGCATGGGAGGACATGGGAAGGATTATAAATGCATGAAAGGAGAAAGAGAACATCATTCGGAAGATCTAGAGAGATCAAGAAGTAGAGTTAATGAGAGAAGTGAGCAAGATCTTCAGTGCTGGAATGGAATTGTAGGAGTAAGGTGTAAAAACATAGCAAACAAGTAATTGGAGAGAAGGTTTACACCATTGCTACTCTCTTCATACTTATTTTAATCTTAATTATCTATATTAGACCAATAAAAATGGGAAGAAAGAGCATTTTCCCTTCCCGACTGATTTTCCTCCATTGGAGGTTTCCAGGATAAAAATTGTTGGTGTTGAAGTTTTGAATTCTTTCCCACTCTACAATTTCCTTTCTATAGCACTAGATAATCACTCATGAAGCTCTAATATTTCAAGCAAACTATCATTTTCCAAAGTTGAAAGTAGAACAATAATTTTATGTGATTCGTAGAGTTCCAAAGTAGAAGTTTACGGATCATTTTGGTATCAGAGCTGATTATATATCCAGGACTGTGGTATTCAAATCTTTTCTGTGTTTTGTATGACAGTGAAAAGGTCAAAAGGAAAAGAATTTTTACCTTGTGAGCCATACATTTCTATGAAGAAGTGGAACCGGAGAATTCGAGCTCAAATGGAGGAAGAGAACTTGGTCCGTAGAGTTGAGATGCTAGAGACCATGATGGATAGATTGCATAGAAACAATAAGAGATTTCAGATCTGCAAAAATACAGATTTAGTCAAGAAATATTCCATGGAATTGGTGGTTCAAGAACTGCCAAAAAATTAGTATCGGAGGGAGCCATGAAGAGGAAAAGTGGGAAGAGCATGAAGAGACACCGGTTGTAAGCGAGAAGGTAAAATCTGCACATACACCTTTTAAAGTTGAAACGAAAGTGGAAATTAAGAATTTTGAAGGACAAGTAGATGTAGAATTACTTTGGATAAATGGATAAAACAATTGGAAGTCTATTTTAGTGTGCATAATGTCACTGAGGCACAAAGGATCACCTTTTCATGTCTTAAAATGGAAGTTCATGCTCTGGTTTGGTGGGAAACCCATCTATCCACTTGTGAGAAGAAGAAAAATCCTATTGTTAGTACTTGGAAGGGTTTCAAAGAATTGATTAGAGCTAATTTCTATCCTATTGGCCATAAGACTGAAATGATGATTAATTGGAAGTACTTTAGGTAGAGCAGTGGTCAAAGCGTGTAAAACTAAACTATGGAATTTTGGAGACACGCCATGTTGCTTAATATGGACTTAGAGGATGAGGATATTCTGACTAAGTATTTGGGAGGACTTCACACTCACCTTTGGAGGAAGGTAATCTCCATAAAACCCAAGGACCTCAATGAAGCTTGTATACAAGCATACTACATTGATGATGAGAAGAAGCAAGGAGAAATAGATCCAAAGGGAGACCAGTCAATAGAACAACAGGACAAAGAACAAGGGAAGACAAGTAACAAATGTAAATGGAAAGGTAAACATGCCATTACTGCTTTACATACTTGTAGAGATCCCAAGAACTTCTGTAAGAATTTTGATGTAAATGAAAATACTGACGCCACATGTTGGAAGTTACATCTAGAATTACACCCAAGGAACCGAACCAAGGATTCCAAGAAATCCATGGCCACTATGAAGACAAAAGGGAGGTGGAGATTGAGGATGATTCGGATGTAGATGAAAGGATTGGATGCACAGCCACTAACATTTATGGAACAATGAAAAGAAGAGATGAGTAATCTATTTCAAATCAAAATCCAAATCAAGAAGACTAAGGTAAACACTTTAGTAGATTCCGGTTCTCATTCAAATTTGATTTTTGATGCGGTTGTAGAACAGATTGTACTAGAGACTTACACACATCCACATCCATACCCATTGGGATGGGTGAAGAAGGGTGTAGAAATTCAAGTTACAAGGAAGTGTATGTTTCAGTTTGGGATAAATACCCAATACATAGATGTATTAGAGGCTGATATTATTCCACTTGATGCATTTAACGTTGTCTTCAGAAGTCCTTACTTGTATATCAGGGATGTTGTGTTCACAAGGATGGATAACCAATTAAGATGGGTCAAGGGCGGGTCATTTTAACATTCGGGCACACCAGAGAAAGTCAAAGAAGGTTATGGTAAGTGCCAACCAAGCATAAAGAATTATTCAGACAAATCAACAGTTTTGTTTACTTTCATTGGAAGAAAAGAAAAATGGACTAGAGAGCACAGATATTTTGGATAACACTTGTCAGTTTTTGTAGAAGAAGCCACCACAGGAACTATTCATTAAAACTTCTACTATGTAGTCACCATATCTACCTATAGATTCATTGGACCTGATCATGGGACAACAGAAGAAGAGGAGATACAAGGAAAAATGGTGACCATAGCAGCAGTGTACTTAGAGAGGATTCAGCCAATCCACCTCCAAAAACAAAGGACCAAACCACTATAGTATGGGACCTTCACCATACTTGAGCAGTTGGAGAAGCCTTTAGGAAATACTTCATGCAGTGTGCATGCGATAGCAGGTTGCAAGAGCTTGCATCCACTAATGCCATTTACGCATGGAAAAGAAGGAAAGATACATAAGTTACCTTCCAAATAGTATTGCACTTGAGACAAATCGAAGGAGGATGTAGCACTGGAGCAAAAACTAGAGATCCACAGAACCTTGGTATATTAGACAAGAGAAGACACCAAGGTAGACCCGGTGGTACTCAAAGGAGCACGAGAGGTAGTTGATTCCTCTACCACTCCACCACTAATATTTTGTGGGACTAAAATCCTCTCAAGTATGGGAGGTATGATCCATATGGATCTAGAAAAACACACCACTTCATAAGTTACATCAGCACCAAGAAAAGAAAGAATAAAAATGAGAAAAAATGAGGTAAACGGAGGTTCTGGAAAGACCGCTGCTCTATGCAGAGTGGTGGTTTTAGAACCACTTCCCAGCCAAGGCGGCGGTCTTGAGACCACCGATCTGCATAGGGTGGCGGTCCTATCACTTTCAGACAGAGAAGGAAATTTGAATGCAAAAAGACATGTTTTGAAGCGCCCACCATCTCTCTTCCCTTTCCATACCCCTTCACATCCTCCAATGCACTGGGAGGACATGGGAAGGCTTATAAATGCATGAAAGGAGCAAGAGAACATCATTCGGAAGATCCAGAGAGATCGAGAAGCAGAGTTAATGACATAAGTGAGCAAGATCTTCAGTGCTGGAATGGAATTGTAGGAGCAAGGTGTAGAAATAGAGCAAGCAAGTAATTGGAGAGAAGGTTTACACTTTTCTACTCTTCATACTTATTGTAATCTATAATTGTCTATATTAGACCAATAAAAATGGGAAGAAAGAGCATTTTCCCTTCCTAACTAGTTTTCCTCCATTGGAGGTTTCCAGGATAAAAATTGTTGGTGTTCTAAATTTTTGAATTCTTTCCTACTTTGCAATTTACCTTCTATAGCACTAGATAATCACTCACGAAGCTCTAATATTTCAAGAAAACTGTCATTTTCCAAAGTTGGAAGTAGAACAATAAATTTATGTGATTCGTAGAGTTCCAAAGTAGAAGTTTACGGATCGGATAGAGGTCACCACTCTGTTGAAGGGAAGACTAAAGAAACAATCATAGCTATGGACTATCGGATCTCAAGGTTTTAACTAGGAAATACTATGCATGAGGGAGCTAAGAAGGATGTACATAATGATCTCTGGGCTCTCTTTGAGAAGTATGACAATGATAAGGCAACAAAGGATGAACTCAAGGCCAAGTTTGAGTAAATCACAACATTTCTATGAAAAGTAACACAATCCACTCCATCTACTGAAACCTCATCTACTATGGCCATGAAAATTTCAGCTACCATTGATGATTTTTCTTATCATGAGCTCGAAAAGCTAGTCCAGAAAGGGAGATCAGTAAATGGATGGATAAAACGGATATTATAGGAAGGTAATCCTTTGATCAAGGAGGTTGTTGAAATTTATAATGATCTGCAAGATGGGAAGGTTACTATTTTCAAAATGGATGAGGCCTTTTAAGAAAAAATAATAATCTCAATTTAAATCATGCGCAACATGGAGTGAGATCGAGAGAAGTGGATTACGACTTTCTCCTTCAATAAGAGGTGATCAATGATACCTCCAGTTATTTGAGTATCGAAAGCTATGGAATTCAAGGTGTCGGATACTATAGGATTTGATTAAAAATTTAGAGGATAAACGATTAGAAATCATAGATGCCTTGAACGATATATCGAGAAAATTGATATTGCTCCTTGTAAGTTCTTCAATGAAAATATCAATGCTCTTCCCGAATAACAAATTAAAGAAAATTTCAAAGACTTGGTGAAGCGCATGACGAAGTCAAAAGGACTTTCAGCTGTGATTCTATTGACATAATGGTTTTATGCTAGAATTTCATAGGAGGGATGTAGAAATCCATGAGCAAGTTGGAAAGAGTCCCAACCAGGATTACGAGGGAGATCGAGACAACATATGTAGTAAGTCACTACGCATGTGGGCATGAAGATGAAGAGGTCTAGGGATAATTAACCGTTTCATTGAATACAAACACCGGTTGGTCAAGTGGGAAGAAAACCAAATGGAACCTAACAAGGGGAGGATGTTGCGGAACCAAAGAAAGATTAAGTGGCCATGGAAGGGCAGAACCGAGCTTGGATCAGATCATTCAAATTTGCATGGTTGACTTGGTCAAACCCTTGTAAAAAATTTTCTATTTTCATGGGAGCTTGTTCCCTTAATTTAATAACATTTCTATTTTTAGTTACATGTTAGTTAAGGGTCGAGTTGTAGTGGCTCAATAAAGAACTTATAACTAGATGAATGCATGGAGTTCATAGATATACATTTTTAGATATTTTTGGTGACATTTCTCTTGAAGCTTGGAATATTATTTTCAGAGATTTGTGAAACCTTCTAATTTTTTCGAGTTATATCTTGCCATTGAAAGTATGAGTTATCGTGTTGAGTAATTAGTCATTGCATGATTTGTGGATGTGATTCCTTGGCATTATTAATTATTCTTACCTTTACTTAAGATTATCTATTTCATGTTGTGAATAAAATAGTGTAATTATCTTTCATTAGTTGTGAGAAACTCTTTTCCTTATGTTGATAAAAATTTGCATTATTATTATCAAATGAATTAGATGCTTAATGTGTGTTGTGTTTATCCTTCTATAAATTATCTGTGTATCAAACTAAATCTTATCTTTCTCTTGTGTATGTTTGAGTTTAACGAAGGAACGTGTGTTTCTAGTATGTGGTATTCTATACCCTTTCAAGTTACAATAGGTGAAGGTGGATAATGATGCAACCATCCTACCCACACTAACCCTTCCAGAAGTTGAACACCCCTTTTCTTTGGTGCATCACCACTTATAGTTTAGGTTTTATTTACTTTCAATCTCTCTCCCTAATCCCATGAAATGTTAGCCTAGGATCATTTAGCCATTTTTTTCCTACATTAGAGGTAGTGTTGCATTTAGTTTAGGAAGAGGAAGCTAGCCTATTCTAGAGGCTCACCTCGATCCTAACTCCCACAACTTGAGAGGTGATCCCATGTGTCACAATCACACCGAATGTCATGATTCACTTTCACGCCATTCGGGGGGTGTAGTGATTTAGTGACAATAGTTTTTGGCATGCCCGGTGGGACATAGTTGCTACTTCTCTTCTCATTTTCATTAATCAAAGTATCTAGTGAATCCATCTCTCTAGATTTAAAAGTTCAATATATCAACTTATGTGAAGGATTCATACAAGAGATTCTTCAATTCAGAGAAATTATCAGCATATAGAGGTTTCATTGTCTCCTCCAAGGAGAAGAGGTAGAAGTCCTTCAGTAGCATGAGCCATGAATTTACCTCGTGAGGGCATTCAAACCCACCTAATGGATGATTCCCTCTACCAAGGCACCATCTACCTCTATTCGCCATGGTAGAAAATGCTTTTACTCCTTTCAATGCCAATATCCCCTTACGGTAGCACAAAGAGATGCCATACCAAAAACCACATTGAAAAGCTTACCATTTTTTACTAGTGAAAATAATATTTCACCTCGGGAGCATATACTAGATGTGGCCAGAATTTTTCTAGTACATAGTATTACGGAAGATAACATCGAGTTCGACTCCTTGCTACTTCATTCAAAGGAAGGGCACTTCAATGGTTTCAAGCTTAACCACTGGTTCAATTACTAAGTGGAATGAGTTGGGAACTAAGTTTTGTAAGTATTTGAGGATAAAAGAGATCATCTATCGCTCATGGAACAATTCCATACCATCAAAAGGTCTCCTCAAGATTATATGAGTGACTTCAATCTCCGTTTTGACAAAACATAGAAATGAATTCCAGCTCTTGTATGACCGTCTCAAGAAAGTGTGTTTCTTTATTACTTATGGTCATTGAATAGTGACATATCTGTCATGATTCAATCTATGGAAGGCACCATTGTCTTGATGTCTACAAAATAATTGTAACAACTAAAAATTGCCCTATTCAAGCAGGTAAGATTGCTCCTAGGCCTCATATACCTATGTTTGCAGAACTCACATGCAAACAACCAGTTCTTGCTCCAATTCCAGCAGGCTTCTAGTTCATCGATGTGCCCATGTCTAACCCCTTAAATGATTTGGCTGAGGTGAAGTCACTATTACAAACTTTTGGGAATGAACTCGAAGCAATGAAGAGGCAATCCCAATAAACTCACCCCTTCCAATCCAAATATCAAACAAATCATAATCCATTCCAAGGAAATGGTCAGCCATAGAACTAATCCATAAGCCAAGATGAAAATGTGAAGCCTTTGAAATTATGGAATCCCTCTATTATTAGCTCATCTAGGGCCATAGTCCCAATCCAGAATAATATCATCCAAGACTATGCATGGTGTTATCCTTGTTCTCAGCCCCATAATCAGAACCTTTTCCCAAATGGAGTTTTGAGTCAAACCCTTATTGTCCAAAGTATATCTAACCCATCGATTCATCCATGAACCAACAATCAAATATAGTCAAGCCTAGATCATGGAGGAAACTACATTATCAAATTGGAAAGCCGATGATTTTGCGGATTGAATGTTGATGCCTCTGCAGTAGTAGCTAAAAATACACATTCCAAGAAAAGGGAAATATGTCCTCAACATTCTAAGGCTGATCAAAATCCACTTCACGTCCTCAAGCACAACCAAAGGTAGATAAAGACACAAGGAAGAAATTACCGTATGTCTATCAATCGGTCTCCTAAGAGGGATGGACCTACATGTATTACAATGCCCAATACACATTTCCCAAAGGAATATTCTTGGGATCAAAAGAGTATCACCAAAGTAGGGGCAATACCTTTCAATATTGTGGAGTAGATGAAAAAGACTAATTTTAGTGTCACCATGTGGGATGCGCTCTTAATTTCATCTTAGCAAAATTTGTTTGAGAGGATTTGAATAGTTTCGGCACTACTGATAAGTCATCAAGTCGTGGAGAATCCATATCAACTAGTCAATGTCAACCAAAGGAAAAAGGGATTCCTATGGTGATAAACCACCACCCTTTATATATATCTAATCATTGGCGATCATTTGGTTCATAATTGTATGATCGATTCTAGAGCTAGTAGCTTTGTTATGCCTAAACAGATTGTAGATGTGTTGAGTATCCCATATACCCCAATTTCAAAAAGAGTTGTTCAGTTTGATGGTACTGCAATCAAGACTGTTGGAATCATCAAGGGACTTCACTTACCATCCATGCATGTCCTAGCTTGTATTTCACACAAGATATATCATTTATTGATCTCCCTCCTCTTTTTTCCATTTGTCTATCATGAGACTTCACTACCAAAATGGTCATTATTTATCGGTAGATTGGTTGCATATGATCCTAAGAACTCATTATGGGATGAAGGTGATGATAAGAGCATAACCAATTTCTCTTACCCATGTGGAACTATACATGGCCAAACCCATAAATGGTAATTACACCATTTACGACCTAGAAGAAGAAGCTGTGGATCACGTGCCAACTGCTCTAGTAGAGGAGGTGCCTGATACAATGCTTAATGAGGTAAGTATGGATCATCAATACAACTCGTATGCTGATTTATTGGCGAATGAAGAATATGGCTCTATTGTTTTTGGATGAGACTAGATTGGGAACATAATGCATACAAAAAGAGGGTACAATCGTGTCCCAGGTTGGTTAAAACACCCAATGATCCCAGGGATTGTGGAAACTATTATTTGATGGTTAAAGGAGTAAAAATGGATCTGGTGCAGGAGTTATGTTAATTTCTCCAAGAGGAGATAAATATTTCTTATCTTTTTGGTTGCGCTTCAACTATACTAATAATATTTCGAGTATGAGGCTCTTATACAAGGGATGCAATGGCCCAACAAAGAGGAATCAACTCCCCACCATTTTGGGGATATCGAATTGTTTGTTCATCAAGTGACAGCCTACAACACATCAAAAATGATCTCTTGAGATCATATAGGAATCAAGTTTGGGACCTGATAGAGGAGTTTGAAGCTTTCAGAATTCACACGTTCCTGAAAGCTAAATCAAGATCTTGCGGAGCTTTCCACAATTGTCTCATAGTATGATATCCTGTATACATCATGAAGGAAGGAAAATAGATATTCAAAATGGTTGTTCATCCCACTATGCAGGCAATGTAAGTAGTTGGCAAGGTGTGTTTGATAATAATGAACAGTTGTCCTTTTCCTACAATAAGAAGTAGAGTTCTCTACCAAACATCAAGGTAAATTACAAGACTCTATGGTGACCAAGTCATCTAGTTAAAAGGAAACAAATTTCCAAAAGGATTGGTTATGCTTGAATCTATCTTCAATTCAAATGACCAAGCCAAGTGACAAAGCACAAATATGGTGGTGAAGATAGAGGATTTTGAAGAAGTCGAGGTGGCAAGTGATAAATGTTTAAAGATTGGTAAGGTATGCAATCGGGAAAAGGAATGCTTTCATTGAATTGTGTCAAGAATATCATGATATTTTCGCATGGAGCTACAAAGACCTGCATGGTTTTGACCTTGGCCTAGCTCGGCACACTATTGAACTGGACCCAAACTCTAAGCCAGGTTTGCCAAAAAATAGACGCTAATCAATCCCAAGATTGAGTCATTAATGAGGAAAGATCTAACCAAGCTTATCGAAGCCCGCATAATTTTTCCCATCAAGCATTCATCATGGGTAGCTAATCTAGTGCCCGTAAGGAAGAATAATGGAGAGATTCAGCTTTTCGTAGACTTCAAGGATTTGAACCGTGCCTCATTAAAGGATCATTAACCTCTTTTTGTCGATGGAGAAAATCCTCTAGAAAGTGGAAGGAGCTCAAAGGTTTTCTCTGCTAGATGGATATTCAGGGTACACTCAGATTCTAGTCCAAGAATCAGATCAATTCAAAATGACTTTCACCACTAAATGGGGCACATATGCGTACAACAAGATGCCATTCGATTTGTCCAATGTAGGGGCTACTTTTCAGAGATCCATCTATATGGAATTTAAATGAATCATCAATGATATGATCTTTGTTTACCTCGATGATATAACTATCTATTCGAAACATGCTTGAAGATCATATTGTGCATCTAAGGAAAGTTTTTGAAGGTGTAGAGAATTTGGGCTCTCACTAAACCCTAATAAGTGCATTTTTGCGCTTCAAGAAGGCAAGTTATTGGGGAATATCATTTCATCGGAACGATTGTCTATCGATCCAACCAGATTCAATCAATTTTTTCTATCCCTCCCGGTCCACAAGAAAGGTCTCCCGAGTTTCCCAGGGAACTATAAAATTTGTTTGAAGATTCATTCCTCAATTTGCAACGTTATCCAAGCTCTTGCCGACAACCATGATTAAAAATAATATTCCTTTCTCATGGAAAAGAGAGGGAAGGAGAAAATCCTCTAGAAAGTGGAAGGAGCTCAAAGGTTTTCTCTACTAGATGGATATTCAGTGGTACACTCGAGATTCTAGTCCAAGAATCGAGATCAATTCAAAATGACTTTCACCACTAAATGGGGCACATATGCATACAACAAGATGTCATTCAAGTTGTCCAATGTAGGGGTTACTTTTCGAGAGATCCATAGATATGGAATTTAAAGGGATCATAAATGATATGATCTTGGTTTACCTTGATGATATAACTGTCTATTCCAAACATGTTGAAGATCATATTGTGCATCTAAGGAAAGTTTTTTGAAGGTGTAGAAAATTTGGGCTCTCACTAAACCCTAATAAGTGCATTTTTGTAGTTCAAGAAGGCAAGTTATTGGGGCATATAATTTCATTGGAATGATTGTCTATCGATCCAACCAAGATTCAATCAATTTTTTCTCTATCCCTCCCGGTCCAAGAAAGGTATCCAGAGTTTCCCAGGAACTATAAAATTTGTTTGAAGATTCATTCCTCAATTTGCAACGTTATCCAAGTGCGACACCATGATTAAAAATAATATTCCTTTCTCATGGAAAAGAGAGGGAAGAGAAAGATTTGATGCTATCAAAACTTCTATTTCCCAAGCTCCTATGTTAGTAAACCTCCGGTTTGACAAGGATTTCATTCTCTATGCTTTCGAAGTCATAAGAGTATTTCAAAATCCTAACTAAGTAGAATGACAATCTGATGGAGAAACCAATTTCCTTATTTAGTCAGTCTCTCAAGGAATATGAGATCAAATATTCTTTCATCAAAAATAGGTCTTTGCAGTCATTCGAGCTTTGAAAAAATTCAGGCACATGTTGTCCAACAACAAGGAGCATTCGATGGTTTCTCACCCCGGCGTTAAAGAATTTTTGTTGAATAAATAAATGAATGAGAAATGTGTTGGGTGGATCACAAAATTAATGGAGTATGATTTACACATTAAAGTCACTAAACTTGTCAGAGGCAAAGGGTTATGCCAGTAGTTGGCTACACACATGGAAACTAAGGATGTGGAAGATGATGTGCTCCTCAATGTTGATGAAGGAAATGATCGATTGATTGGTTAAATAAGATGGATAATTTTATCCTCTTAGGGGTATATCCTCCAAATATGGATAAGGTCCAATAACTTAATTTCCATCTTTAGTATATTCCATATGTTGTGGTAGATAGTGTTCTTTTCGAGAAGGATTTGAATGGTGTTCTCCTACGTTGCATCGGACCGAGCGGTGAACAAGATATTTGAGAATTCCATGCAATGACATGTCAAGAGGTCATTACTCGGCATGAAAAACCGCTACCGGGATCATGTGGGTTGGTTTCTCTTGGCTGGACTTGTTCAAATATGTTCATCTTTTGGTAAGGAAATGTAAAGAATGTGTTCTTTTTACGGTAAATAGAGGCTAACAGTTCTTCCATTGCACCCCTTTTAGGTAGATCAACCCTTTGTTCGGTGGGGTTAGATTGTATTGGTATGATCAATCCTCCATCATGTGAAGGACATAAATGGGTCCTTATTACGATAGATTATTTCACTTTCGGACGAAGTAGTGGCCTTGAAGGAGAGCGATGAAAAAGTTGTCCTTGAATTCTTGGAGAATATCATGACAAGGTTCGGTGTTCCATTTATTGTTATCTCTGATAATGCAATGGTGTTTCTTGGGATAAAAATAAGTGAATGGGATGTCAAGAATGGGGTCTATCTCAAGAATTCATCTAATTACTATCCACAGGAAATGGGTTGGCTGAATCCAGCAATAAGAATTTGATAAGGATCATCAAGTACATAATGGAGGCCAACAAAAGGACCTAACATACACAGCTTAAGGTCGCTCTATGGGCAGATCGGATAACACCTAAAAAGGCCATTGGGGTTTCACCTTTCATGCTGGTATATGGATGAGAAGCAAAACTTCCACTTTCCTTGGTAATACCTTCCTTGGACTTGGCCTATCGGCTTGAGGTTATTGAGGATGATGCCTTAACAGTGAGATTTTTTGAACTCATGAAGTTGGAATAAATTCGAAACATGAACCATGCATACACTCACACAACATCAAAATCAGATTAATAAATCCTTCGATAAGAAATTTTGATAGATCATTCAAGGAAGGATATTTTGTTCTTAAGTGGGACAAAGACCGAGCTAAACTAGGTAAGCATTCCAAGTTTGACGCCCTGGAGTGGGCCCTATATTATTACAATTTGCAAAGAGGAAAACTTGTTTTATCTATCCAAACTCAATGGAGAAGAATTTCCCATTCATTTGAATGGGATACATCTCAAAACTTTCTTTAGAGATTGTTCAACCACATACGTATAGTGTTTTATATTTTCCTCCAAGTGTTTTGCACATTGTTTTATGTGTGTTTTCATTTTTTGTTTTTTTTGTTTTTTGTTTTCTTTTCGGACACCTTTTCCCAATGTTTTATTTAAGGCTACTTGTATGAAATCTTAACAGGAAAGCATTCCCTAGAGGTCACAAAAATTTGTTAGCAATTTAATCCACCTTCAAAAGAATATGTCAAAAAGTAGTCGATAATTTTTTTGAGAAATCCCTTGTATAGTGGATTCCTCCAGTCCCGAGGTCTAAAATTTTTAAACTTCAAACTTTGGATATTTTATCTTTGGATTTTAAGCTTGCTCGAGACTTGGAATTAATTTTCAAAAAATTCTGAAGTTTGAAATCTCGAAAATATAAAATTTTGACTTTCGGGCTTTCGGGGTTCAAAGTTTTCATTTTAGCAACTGGTGATTTTGGATCCGAAATCTTCGAAGTCTAAAATTCCAAATTTCCAAATTTTCAAAATTTCAGGTTTTCGGGTTTTGGAATTTTCAGAGTTTTTTCGAGCAATTAATTCTTCACCAACCTCGTACGGATCAAATTTTTCACCATTAATATCGAGTTTTCTATTTAAACTCAATTTTTACTATCATTTTCACCTCACAAGTTTACTCGACATTTCATTTTCTCTTTCTTTGCGACGTCATTTTCAAGGTATGATGGTTTTTTTATTCCTTTTTGGTTTAAGGTCTTTTATTTTTATCTCCTTCTCGTTTATTTTCCTCTGCATTTTTTCAAAATGATGAACCCTTCGTTCACCATGCTTTGCATTTTGATTTTTCTTCATCTTTTCATATTTTTTGAAAGTTTCTCTCAAGTTTTCCATACTTCTTCTCCATACTTATTATTTTTCAAGGTTTGGGAGTTAGTGTTGTTCGAAAAGGTCGTTTTCGGATAATTCCTTGAGAGAATCAATGGTTCATCCTTTTCGGACAATTCCTTTGGAGATTTCCTTCGGTTAATTTCTTTTTGGGAAAGATTTTCGGAGAAAAGAATTCAAATTTTCCATTCGATATTTTGGAGAATTTCATTTTGGAGAAAGTTTTTAGATAAATTTTTCAGAAAAATTATCGGAGAATTTCTTTTCAGAATTTTCCAGTTTAGGATTTAAGAGAAATTACACTTCAGACTTTTCAGTCTTTCGAACTTCGACGTCAGAGATTTGTTTGAGCTTTCATTTGGAGAACTTTAGAGTTTTCTCTTTCAGCTTTTCAAGGATTTTATTTTTAGAATTTCTCCAACTTCGGCTTTGAAAGTCGAACTTGATGTCTACTTCCACTTCAAAGGAAAAATAGAATATGTAGTATTCGTTTCTTGGAGTTTCTCCTCAATCCTGCTTGTCTTGTGACCTAGGAAATATAGGAGATATTGACTTAGGTCAAATTGATTTTCCAAATTTCTTGGAAAAGTGAAGGCTTCTAACAAGAAGCTATGGATGCAAGCCATCTATGCGGTGGGCTCATCCTTGCTGCTAGTTTTCCCACTTGATGCATTGTCCGAGTTTGTTCTAGCCACAACTTCTCACCTTAATGAAGAGTCCATGTTGGTCAGGATGTCGATGACAAAGTGGTAATTCTCTTGGATCCATAATTATTTGAAGATCTACTTAAATTGCTCGATATTGAATATTACGCTACCATTTCACTAGAAATAGTAGTAGAGCATTGGGACAAGGATGTGGAGTCATGCATGAAAGTCATGATGAAGAATTACTTGGAAAAGAGCATGACTAAGTTACCAAAGACCTTGTATAGGGCCGACTTCATCCAGAAGTAAATGATATCATTGTACTTTTAAGTTGAGTTTCGAGTCTTCCATCTATGAAGGAATTTCAGAAGTGGATGTTTTTATAAATTTCCACTATAAAAAGAACAAAGAACTTATAAGGTGGGAGAGCATATCGGTAGCTCTATCTGCTATTAGTTGAGTAGGGTGTCAACCATGATGACCTTCTACATGAAATATTTTCTAGTCTATGTTGTTGTTGCTATAAAATATTTTCTCGGTCCGAATACCAAAGGCATTCGTAACACTTACCAAATTTATGACTTCTATCCCCATCTCACCCTAAATGAGGGAAGAAAACATTTTTTAAGGGTAAATGACGCCTTCTTTGTAGTCATCCTCTATCGTTTTGACAAGGAATTGTATAATCGAGACGATTTTCGATGAAACTTTTAAGGAAGTGTGGGAGTGGGGAGAAATCTACCTTGATTCTCTACATTCACCTATATTTGGATTTTGGGTTTCATAGTTGCCCCAAACAAATTTCCAAGGTGTCCTATAGATAAGTGGATTCTATTGGAATTGGTTCGGTAGTTATTGGATTATCATCGAATCTAAAACAAGCATCACAAGTCGGAATGCATTTCCCTATTTCAATCGGAAGGTCACTTTAATGAATATTCACAAAGCTAAAAATGTTGATGCGAAATGGCCGAGGTAACCCTGCGAACTTTTCATCCACAGACCAACTTCAACTATTGGGGTAAGTTTGGCAAAATAGGACGTTCCAATTCTCACATGCCCCAATTAGAGGATATCTGGGTCCATTTTCGGGATGAATACATCATCCAACAAAGATATTTTGAGAGGTTGACAATGGAAGAGATTTGGCAATATGGTATAGCCGATGTGCCGGAGGACATGCAGACAATGATGAGGTTTTAGATGAGGCAAAAATAATGATGATATTTCTAATCAACCATTGTCATGGATTGATTGGTATGTAGAAGAATTAAGTAATATGAAAGAGAGGCGGGGCCCATTCTTCAAAGAACCTTGAATTGGCTAGATACTTTTGGTGTAGTGCCCACTTCCCTTCGACACTATTTTTTTCGATCGTCAGACTATGGATTATGTATTAGACACTATTTTGGCTTGGTTTAGTATGATGTTGGATTATGGACTTCATTACTGACTGGACTTATACAAGAGGCATGATGATTATTATAAACATATATATATATATATATATATATATATATGTTAATGCTTTATTTGACGTAGTTATATCATTGATGCTATCTGGATATGTGATGTTTAATCATTTGATTATATATAGAAAATGAAAATTTTAAATGATGATAGAATGGTTGATTTAATTTATAAAATGATATATTCGCTATTTCGATGTTGTGTTATGTAGTTATACTTATGATGCTTAGATTTATATTATATTATTTTTGAGTGTTCTGATATGGCCACGAGGCCGAAGGAGGTATTTGTATTTTGCAGGCTATTTTATATCACAACAGACATCAGGGGGATTGGAGACTAACCACAATGGAATTTTGGATGGATTCAACACAGTCACCATGGCAACTAGTCGTTTGCGTGTTGTTTGTTGTTGGGGGTTCCCATGGGGGGTGGGGGTCGCCTTTATATGTGACCATGGGGGTTTGTGTGTGTTTGTATGTGGTCCTTATTTTATTATTGTCTTGCATGTGTTTTATTTGTGAATGTGTCCATTCTTTTATTTAAATAGAATGTGAAAGATAAATTTAAATAAGATTTTCTTAAATATAATTATTGATGTGTTGATCCTTGCATTTAATGTGTGTAAGAGAATTGATCCTTGGAGTATAAAACACTTCACCATCTTAAAACTCAGATTTGTACTTGGAGGGTATTTTGGAAGCTTGTGGAACAAGATAAACTTGTCCCACACCCATTAAAAGTTTCATACCAACTTTATCTTGATTGGAGTGTTTACTTTTGCCTCTTAAATGCATTTTTGCTTGTCAATCTTGCTTGTGTAAGTGTACTTTCTTACAAAAATTTAATTGGTTGTCCTTGAGGTGTAAGTGGAGGCTTGCAAGTAAAGTCAATTTGATTGGCATGAAGACTTTACATTCCTTTTTGGGTTTTCATTTTTGGGGATTATTATTTTCCACTTGAATTTTTGGAGAGAGTTGGGAAAGAGTCACATTTTTATCTTCTTCATCTTTTTGTTGTTTTGGAGCTACATGTTTTTTGGAAGCCATTAGAGCTCTTCTCTTACTGGAATGTTACTATTGGACTGTATTTTTGGCATTTTGAAGTTGTTGTTTTAGACTGTCACTTCATCTCTATTCAAGCTTGCTCTTTGGATGTATTTTGGCATTTTGAAGCTGTTGTTTTTGAACTGTGATTTACACATTCTTCTTGTTGTTTTGAGGATTTTTTGGTGGACATTCAAGTGATTTGTTGGGGCTGCATTATTGTATTTGAAGCTACTATTTTTGAACTGTGATTTGGACATTCTTGTTGTTGTTTTGAGGACTATTTTTGGTGGACATTCAAGTGGTTTGTTGGGGCTACAATATTTTTTTGAACTGTGATTTGGGCATTCTTGTTGTTGTTTTGAGGAATGTTTTGCTGGACATTCAAGTGATTGTTGGGGATGCAATATTGTATTTGAAGCTGTTATTTTTGAACTATGATTTAGGCATTCTGTTGCTATTTTGAGGACTATTTTGGTGGACATTCAAGTGATTTGTTGGGGCTGCATTCTTGTATTTGAAGATTGCTATTTCTAAATTGTGAGTTGGGCATTCCTATTACTATTTTGAATACTATTTTATGGACATTCAAATTAATATTTGGGGCTGTCTTTTCTTGCTGCAAAGGTGTTGTCATTGTTATGGCAAGGTAAGAGCTTGTTCATCTTTATCTTTATTTTTTCTTGCATGTTTTATGGAATGTAAATGTGTGTCTCTTCTCCATTTGTTTGGTTGGGTAGAATGCTGTGATGGTGTAGGAGAAGGCTATGGGGAATCATTATGGGGGCATAAGGGAATGCCATGGGCATCGAGTTTTATGGATGGAGTTTTGGGTTTAGGATCCACCACGGAAAATAAATAGCTTGCATTTCTTACTTGTGGGGGCATAAGGGAAAAAATTTGTGGGGGGCATAAGGAGGGTTGGGAGGCATAAGGTTTATGGGATATGATATGTTATATTAGCGGTTTGATTATAAGTAGATGCCCCATTCCTAATTAGGAGGCATAAGAAGCTTCCCCCATAGATCTTGCTCCTTTGGCTTGATTAAATAGAGCCTATGTGTTGTTTGATTGTGAAATATAGTGGAAATTTGTATGTGTGTCTTGGTTTTTTTTGTTAAAAATTTTCCTGTGTGTGTTGTGGAAGCTTGTGGATGTTGCCATGTGTTGAACCCCATCTTTCATTGTGTTGTGGTTGGGGCTCGAGGGCCAATGACGAGAGAGGCTTCATCTCTTCATTGGATATCTTGGTTGGGCGGAGAGCATTGCCTTTCCCCTCTCTTCTTGTTGTGATCAATCGAAGGAAACATCTAAAGCATGCTACTATTTTTGGAATCGGTCATGATCCGAGTTAACATCCATCATTTTAGTTTACTTCTTTTCTGTAATTTCCTTTCCCGCTCTATGTGGATGGTGTAACTTTCATTATATTGTAAAGATGTTGTATTGACCATGCGAGATGTATTTTGATTTGAGAAAGGGAAATAATATTATCTTCTTGCCGTTGAGAGAAGCTGTTATGGTATGGTATTTGTGCATTCATGGAATAATGAAAAAAGAGATATGTTTCTACGTCCATTGGATTGCATTTTCCAAGTTGTTTACTCAATCGTAATGTGACTTCATGCTTGAAAGAATGTAAGGGGATCGAGTTATGTTTTACATATTACATTTGAAATGATAAAAAGAATTACTTTGTTTCATCCATTGGTATGAGTTGGTGTAAGTAAGAATCATTCAAGTACATGTAATTCTCTATTTTGGAATGTTGGAAGCAAATCTTGCATAAAGGGAATTATGTTATTTTGTTACTTGTCTTGTTGGGAAACATTCAATCTAAAAGAATAAGAAGGACTTCATTTAGATATTGTTACTAATCGTTGAAGAAAGAAGTTTGTTTTAAGCTAGCATGAAATGACTTTAAATTATGTTCTTACATACTTAAGATTTTCTATTTCAATCGGTTAGAACGTAGTAATATGATCTTCCCTTACTTCACTTTGCATGTACACTTAATCAACCAATGAATGAACCAAACAAGCCCTCAAACCATTAAGTAATGAATGAAGTGAACCAACTAAGCCTTACAAGACCAAAAAATATCCAAGATAGACTTGCACACTCAAGGAATTTACCTTAGAAGCTTTCAATCAAGCAAATTTAACAAAGGACTCACTTAGAAAAATTGCTGTCTGGACTATGGGAGCTGCAGGACTGTTTTGAAAAATTAATATCTAAAACTCATCCAATCCTAAGTTTTATAATTTATGTACAAATTAGATGTCGTCACCTTTCCAAAAGTCCAATTTTATCAAAAACTAAGTTCCCAGTCAAAAGTTATAGCATTTTGAAGTTCTTCTTGCAAGGCGAGCCTAGAGTTGCTACGGTAGGTTGTAGTTGCTATGGGTAGGCCTAGAGTGGCTACTTGGTGGCTATAGGTGAATAGCTAGAGTTGCTACGGGTAGGCTTGCAGTTGCTACGGGCTGTTGTAGGAGTACTGACCCCGATTCTTTACACGGCTCATGTTGTAGCGAGGACAACAAGTTCTTCTGAGCTCTTTGTAGGAGCACAATGATTGTAGTTCTTCTGAGTTGGGCCCTACTACTTCAAAAGCTTATGACACCTTGTATTTGGTACATGGAGACATCAGAAACATCAGTTTGCACAAGAGAAAATATTCACCAAAGTAAATAAGTATATTAAATCTTAATGAACATATAAAACTAAATGTATGAAAAATCATAACGTTGATCTCCTCTTGTGGTAGATTCAAATGTGCATGTGTCTTAGACTATGCTTGTGATGGTATTTTTTTTTTTTTAAAGTATTCTTCTTTCAGCTAACTAATAACCACACACCAGGTTTACACAAAAAATATTATTCATAGAATAATAATTCACCTTCTATATTCATTCAGGTTTGTATTACAAAATATATAGAATAGCTTGTTCCTATAATTTAGGAAACAAGTATAACCACTAACTCCATCAAACCTATTTACATGGGTGAGTACAACCTACTTAACCACTACACAAGCCAACAAATATTAGTTGTTTATAAAACAACTAATTACAATAGTAATTTCTTTTACATTTCGTAATTAATAATACACAAACTATATTATAATGTGAAGCACTAATCAAGATATTCCTAACATTCCCCCCCTTAGTGCGAACATGGTAGAAAAACATCCACACGCTCCTCTGCAGTATGCTCACCCCTGTGGCATGTCCAACTCTGTGACTCATGACCTTGATCCAAAAGAAAGGATCTCTCCTTCCATGGTTTTAAACAAGTTTACCACAAACCTTGACGTGACAGGAACCTCATCAATTTTCCACCTCGTGTGGTTTTTTGGATCCTCCCACAAACCCTTTCAAGATCCATGAACTAACTTACTCTGGTGCTACTATTCACCACTATGCTTATACATCAGGGAATTATGTAGGAAACACAACTTGCATATTACAAAACCACACAATAGAAGATATACTGAAAATATTTCACATTGCTTCCTATAAGAATCGTAATGTTCTTAATAGTAGTCTCTGTCATTGATCGCTGCCACTCGATCTCGAACAACATAGAAAACTGCCACTACCACTAGAAGCTTTCCTTGACTAAGTCGTTTTGGGTGCAGAATGGGAATGGAACATCGGTATGTATTCCCCCCCACAATGTGAAATTCTAAATAAGAAATCAGAAAGGGAAAAATGTATTGTGTTATATCATACTAACTGGATCTTGCTGCACATGGTCACCATTGTGGGTGAACATATTCACCAGCCGACCATCTTCCAATGAAGTATGGCAGTCAGAGGATCTCTGCAGTCAGAGGATCTCCATAGTTTTCTACTCTCTTATACAATTCTTTTCCAGTATTAACAATAAAGCACACCACTCAAAGCAACAGGAACACTTTATGGCTGAAGCACACTGAGAAAATGGAAACCACACTGAAAATCATATACTCACACCATACATATGCCACCACAAGCTTCTACACGGCCCCGTCGTTGGTGGTGACGAGAGAGGTCGTTGTTCGACCTCCTTCCTCTGATGCCTCCATCCTCCAATCGAGTTTTGTTCTTAACTCATCCGAATATGTCTTTGAAGCTCATCGAGTTTCACATTGTACTTTATTTTGTCTCTCCCCTACAATGTGAAAGCAATTATTTTTGGACGTTGGGTAACACTGAAAATGCGTCCGTTGAGGCAAAAAAAAATTATTTTTAAGACTTTTACAATTTTTGACTCAGACTCGTGATGACAACCTAAAATCACCTATTCGATAACAAGACATAAAAAAAAATAACACTTTTGTATTGTCATGAAAACTTGACAATATTGACACTATAAAGACCCTATGACTCTTTCCAATACAATATTTTGATGACTCGAATATTTAGTTTCATGACTATGAAACCTAAATGGAATAATGACTTGCCAATACTTATACACAATGTATCTTATGGTTTAGACACTAAAGGTATTGATTATAAAACAACATATTTAAAAAAGTAATAGGAAAATTACTTTTTAAATACTCTACACAATAAATTTTATAGTGGACTTAAAATTCCAAACATTAAGGGAATCATGCATATTACCAATAAGACTCTAACATACCAAGATACTATTTGAGCACTCACATATTACACGTGGAGGTCTGAGTTCAATGTGGCGGTGAGGAAAAACTGAACACCACCGAAATTTTCATGTGGTTGCATTGTATAAGAGTTATCTCGAAACACAAGCAAGCAATTCTTTACATGAATGGATGGAATGCTAGTGTAGATAGATCTGTGCATTATTAAGTAGCCCTGACCACGTCCTCGTTTGTAGTCAACTATGATCAGATATAGATTGAAGCTGGAATCTCTCTTTCAAATCAATTTGAATTGTTGGCTCCTCAATGTAGAATTCATGCCTGGTGGATCAGACTCGATCAGTTAGAGCAGAAATGAGATCACACTTGCATTTGCTTTGTTAAACTTGATTACTAGCAGATGATTTGACAGGTGCCTAACAAGGATGTAGAATCACATAATGGAAGACAAAATGCAGATGAGTCTACCCAACACAAGTTAACTACAGATTGATGTTTTAATGTATATTTCCAACGCTGTATCGAGATCCAGATCTATTTGCATAAATGAAGACCTTTTTTATAAACACCTTGCTATAGATGGATACAAAGAAAGAAACGTTATCAACAACGCTCAAATTGTACTTAAAAATCCTAGATGGGATTGAAGATGCCTAAATCATCTCTGTAAATTTCAATGAATAAAATGTTCCCTTGGACAGTAAAAACAACCAATTCAATGAAATCCAAACAAATATAAAATCTATTAGAAACAACTGACCTTTTGAAAATTTTTGCGTGGTTAAAAATAATGCCAAAAACCGATCGAGCAACAAGGAGAATAAATACAATATTCTAGATTAACTGCTCATGCATAAAATAAAATCCTCATTATCGGGAAATCAAGCAAATGAATTTCCCTTCACAATTAAAACATCTCGCTCACGATACCAAATAATAACCACACACCAGGTTTGCATAGAAAATATTATTCACGGAATAATAATTCACCTTCTATATCATTCAGGTTTGTATTACAAAATATATAGAATAGCTTGTTCCTATAATTTAGGAAACAAGTATAACCACTAACTCCATCAAACCTATTTACGTGGGTGAGTACAACCTACTTAACCACTACACAAGCCAACAAATATTAGTTGTTTATAAAACAACTAATTACAATAGTAATTTCTTTTACATTTCCGTAATTAATAATACACAAACTATATTATAATGTGAAAACACCTATAGTAGGTCTACATCTACTGAAAATTTCATTTGTCTGTTGGTGGCTCATCTCTTCCCAAGACCCCACTATCTCCAAGACTCATTTGGTTCATCTCTAAGACCCCTAATCTAAGACCGTTCCTCTAACAACAATTGTGGTAGAAGTGATCATAGTCATTGATTGTCCCGATACCCCGAAAGGCCCATCATTTCCTTCTTCTCTTCCATTGTCCCTTCCTATATCAGTTCCTCCCACCTCTGCTATCATTTCGCCCTTCCCATCTCCATCCATGGCCCAAGTGTTCTCATCCCTTCTAGTTTTTTCAGCTAGAGAAAATATCGTGTCACCCATTTATTCTTGACTTCCTTTAACACTTTTGTTTCCTTTTATTCCATCCTACAATGATATCATTGCGTCAACTCCTACTACTCTTGTATACTCACATCCAATCCTTCCATTACTACCACTTCTTTCCAAATACCAATCAATGTTCCCGATTCCCTTGCCTTGACTCATGTATCGGGTATTTTATCTACTACTTTTTCTTCATCGGTATCAGGCTATTCCAGAGTGGTTATTTAGGAAGAATCCTAAGTAAAAAAATAAGGTGTGTCTGGGAGATGTTATAGATCTCGGCATTTTGGAACAAACTTCTAAGAGACAAGCTAAGAGACAAAGGACCATGTCAAATATGACAATAAATCCATCTAGAGAATGGGTGATAGAGGTCTCCACTTATATTTAAGGGAAGACTAAAGAAACAATCACAACTACGGACTATCATATCTCCAGGTTTCACTAGGAAAGGATACACATGAGGGAGCTACATGATATACATACTTCTCTTGGGGATCTGTTGGAGAAGTATGACAAAGATAAGGCCACAAAGGATGAACTCAAGGCAAAGGTCCAGCAACTCACAACATTTCTACAAAAAGTAACACATCCCACTCCATCTACTAAAACCTCATCTATTATGACCATGATAGTTTCAGCTACCATTGATGATTTTTCTTATTATGAGCTTGAAAATCTAGGCTATAAAAGGATATAAATAAATCAATGGATAGAATGGATATTATAGGAAGCTAATCATTTGATCAAGGAGGATTATTGAAATTTATAATGATCTGCAAGATGGGAAGGTTACTATTTACAAAATGGATGAGGCCTTTTTGAAGAAAATAATAATCTAAATTTAAATCGCAACATGGAGTGAGATCATAGCGGTGGATTCTAATTTTATCCTTCAAGAGAGGTGATCGATGATACCTCCAAGTTATTTGAGTATCGAAAGCTATGGAATTCGGGTGTAAGATACTATAGGATTTGATTAAAATGTTAGAGGATAAATGATTGGAAATCACGGATTCCTTGAGCGATATATCGGAGAAGAATTTGATATTTCTCATTGTATGTTCTTGAATGAAAATATCAATGCTCTTCTTCTGAAGAAGGAATTAAAGAAAATTTCAAAGACTTGGTGAAGCACGATGATGAAGTCACAGGCCTTTCAGCTTGTGATTCTATTGTCTAAATGGTTTTATGCTATAATTTCATAGGAAGGATGTAGAAAGTCATGAGAAAGATGGAAAGAGTCCTAGGTAGGATTATGAGGGAGATCAAGACAACAGATGTAGTAAGTCACTACGCATGTGGTCCTGAAGATGAAGAGGTCTAGGGGATAATTAAGCATTTCATCGAATATAAACACCGGTTGGCTAAGTGGGAAGAAATCCAAAAGGAACCTAACAAGGGGAGGATGTTGCGAACCAAAGAAAGGTTAAGCATGCATGGAAGGGTGGATCAAGATTTAGATCAATCAAAGTTTGAGGTTGACTCGGTCAAACCCTTGCAACAAATTTTTCTATTTTCATGGGAGCTTGTTCCCTTAATTTAATAACATTTCTATTTTTAGTTAAATGTTAGTTAAGGGCCCAACTGTAATTGATCAACCAAAAGAAATTATAAATAGATGAATTTGTGGAGTTCATAGATATACATTTTTAGTGAAGTTGCTCTCCAATATTGGGAGAGTACTTTCAAGATTTGTGAAACCTTCTAATTTTATTCAGAGTTATATCTTACCATTGAAAGTCTGAGTTATTGTGTTGAGTAATTATTCATTACATGCTTTGTGAATGTGATTCCTTGGCATTATTGATTATTTTACCTTTACTTCAGATTATCTATTTCATGTTGTGAAGAAAATAGTGTAATTATCTTTCATCAGTTGTGAGAATCTCTTTTCCTTCTATTGATTAAAATTTGCACTATTATTATCAAATGAAGTAGATTCTTAATGTGTTTGGTGTTTATCCTTCGATAAATTATTTGTGTATCAAACCAAATCTTATCTTTCTCTTGTGTATGTTTGAGTTTAACGAAGGAACGTGTGTTTCTAGTCAGTGGTATTCTATACCCTTTCAAGTTACAATAGGTGAAGGTGGCTAATGATGCAAGCATCCTACCCACACTAACCCTACCAAAAGTTGAACACCCCTTTTCTTTGGTGCATCACCACTTCTAGTTTAGGTTTTATTTACTTGCAATCTCTCTCCCTAATCCCATGAAATTTTAGCCTAGGATCATTTAACAATGTTTTTCCCGCATTAGAGGTAGTGTTGTGTTTAGTTTAGGAAGAGGAATTTGGCCTTCTCTGAAGGTTCACCTTGATCCCAAGTCCCATAGCTTTAGAGGTGATCCCATGTGTCACAATCACACCAAATTTCGTGATTCACTTTCAAGACATTCGGTGGGTGCAGTGATTTGGTGACAACATGAACTACACACGATGATAGCCACCAAATGTATTAAAAATTATATCAACACGAGTTTGATTCAACTAATTTTCTTATGGAACCTTTTATAATTAGAGTAGGCACCAACATAAGAGTATACTACTACTATTATTAGAAGTGGATTAATTTATCCTTGATGAAAACATTCCTCTTGGGTAAGTGGAAAAGGAAAAAAAGGCCAAAAATCCAATTTTTCCCATTTAAAAAAAAATTCGGGCACACTTTTATTTGTTTTAAGGGTTTTGAGTGGAATTAATTAATATGAAAATATTTTGGGCTATTAAAGGAAGAAATGGTAATTTTTACTTTAAAAATCGGCTCATACATTGAGAAACGCAGACCCCAGGATAGAGAGGACTCATGGGGATGCATTTTTTCCGACACAACACCATCCCAGTCTCATTCCAGTCAAACAATGTTTCATGAAATCACCTCACCTAATATCACAAAAAAATTCCCATCGAGAGTTTTGTTTGTGATCCCTATAACATATTTGTGCTTTCGAGATTCATGTCCATGTGTAGTATGAACAACCTTGGAGAACCTAAATGTAACAAATAGATGTGTCAATAAATAAATTCTAATAAGATATTGTTTTCTGATTTGTTGTCTTATAATCTATACAATATGAAATCATGTCTAGCCATGTTAGTTATATCAACTTGCTCCATTTTTTTTTGTAGATTATTCCTTTATAATATATATTTATAAATAAATACATATAATATTTCTAACATTCAAACCTTCAACCTCCACTAAATACAGTATTAACGAGAACCATTTTGTAAGGAAAAGTGATAATTAATGTTGTAGTTGACTTAACATTAATTAGCCATTAAATCGAACAATGTAAAATGCACCATTTGAATGTACATGCATCATTTGAAAGTACATGCACCATTGGAAATATGTGTACCATTTGGAGTATTTAAATTTTTTCATCCATTAATTAGCCATTTAATCTAAAGCAATGTAAAGTCACGCACGTGTTTTCTTAAATTCATGTACCAAAGAAAGTGGCGGTGGGATTTTTCTATTGCAAAGCACTATAAATAGACATTTTTTTGAGTCTATGTTTTAAACATTTTCCTTTCTATTCTCTTCGTCCATGCATAATTGTGACACTATGTTTATCAATTAAAAAAATTTGAGCAGGGAAAGCATCAAAATTATGTGCACAATATCTAGAAACTTTTTAATTTTTTCTCCGTGCCAAAAATTGGTATGCATTCTCACCATCAGGCCTTCCAATGTTATGAAATTTTTTTAATATAAATTTTTCCATAGATAATTAGGGTTTTTATTCATTTATGGATTTTTTAGATAATTAAACTGAAGCAAGTTTGTTATGCAATATTTTTTTAGATCGCAAATGCATTATTTTGAAATTTTAGGGATTACTGTGGTATGAATGTAGTTTTTTATCAAATAAATAATTTTTTAATATATTTAACAATTGGAAGAGTAGTGAAAGAGGAAGGAATGGAGCTCATGTTGATAGATAAATGATGCAGATTAATCTATAATAACATGAGAGGAAGATTTGCATACTTTTTACAAACCCATAACACCTGCCAAGAACTTTTTTTGTTGTGTTTTGAAAAATAATCCTTGTAGTATGGATGGTGGATCAATATGCACATAAAAAATTGAAAATTGGAATTGATTTATGGTCATGTGGTACACAGAATCGATGAGTAGAATAAGTTGATAAAGTTGATATTATTTTGTTGTCCTTATTTGTATCCACAAGTAGTTATCTGCATTGCACACACTTAGTAAAATTCAATGTCTACGACATCATTTACGTTGTCAATGAAAATATTTTAGAAGATATTCATGTTAATAATGAGTTTCTGCTCAATATGTTTGTGTTGGATTACAAAGTGAGATATTTGTGAAAAAATGTGGTAATGCAAGATTAGGATAACCAAACAGATTTTGGAGAATAGAGGAACAAATATAGATTTATGGAAGGAAATTTTGAGGAACAGGAAACTCTAAGATGTTTCTTATTATCTTTAATAGAAGCACCACCACTACTACTATGAAAGAAACAATTATCCTAAAAATATTCACTAAATGTAAATTTTCTCTGTTTGGTCGTCCCTTTAGGGATTTTTTTCTTTTACTACCAATAAGATTTCTCTCTTTTATTATTCAATGTCATATTCTACCTTAAGGGCCTTTTTGTAAAAGGATGTGGTCCTTTCAAAACCCCCATATTTACCCTTTTCCAAAAAACATGCATATAGTAGTTGTAAATCCAAATATGTTGTTGTGGCATAACCTAGCAGACTCTATGATGACAATATCTTACTTTATTTTGTTAAATCCTATAGATTGCTAATATCTAATTACTATGGTGTGGCATAAGCTAGCGGATGCTAAGATCAAAATATATTAATTTAAAATCTTAAAATCATACAATAAATTCAACTAATTTATACAGATCTTGATTTCTATACAAGATCTCCAAAGTTAATGTCATTGATTAACTAAGATTACAATAAAAAAATTTAGGTTATGTTGAGGCATAACCTCTTTTGCAGTGAGAAGAAGAGGATATGACATGTGCAGATTTTATGGGCATATAGAACATTGATAGATTTCATTCATGTGATGGAAAAGATCAAATAATAACTATACACAGGTGAGATAATATTACTATTCAAGACAAATATTGGAGACACATGTGGAAGATTGGAATGAAGGTGCTCGACATCTCTATTTAAGCATCGTCTATATCGGTCCTTTGAAAATAATTGTCATAATCTCCTATTCTCTATGGGTGAAACTATCAAAATGAATTGAGCCTTATTCCTATGAAGAGGTTAAGGCCAACCCAGTATGGAATATTTTACATGATGGTGGTGTTACATCATTTTTGGAAAGACTTTCTGGTCACTTTATTCGAGTGACCAACAGTGTCCTAGAAACTTGGAAGAAAGGAAGAGTCAAAGTGGGCGGATGAAATTTCTTATTTCGAAAGATTCCATTAGGGTTGTGACGGGCTCCTGCGAGGGAGACATTTATTTTAAACACTCGTTTTGGGATGAGATGGATGAGTTCCTATGTCCTAGTGAAAATTTGATAAAGTATCAATCGGGATATGAACGGAATTGCTTTGACAACCTTGGGATAGGGTTGTTGAGAAATTGATGAGGTACTTCACCTGGAGAGATGCTATAAATTTATCTATAGACCTCAACTTTGTCTTCTTATGCATATTTGGAACTATGGTAGGGTAAAATTTATGGATTTTCTATTTCAATCGGTTGAGAAGTCCCTTAAAATTGCTAGAGAAGAGGAAGTTCCTTTCCTTAACCAAGGCATTTTGTAATTTCTCTTTTTAAGACAACTTCCAAAAAAATCTCACGTTTCCCTCTAAGATAGGCAAGTAGCATTGTATACCTCATTCTCCTCCGCAACTAGATCCCTCTATCCTAGTTGCTTATGTTGGATCTTTCGTCACCATCACCTCCGCCTTCATATCCCTTCCCACTCTAATTTAGACATCATGATAATTATCCATATTTTTCTAATGGTATCCCCATTATTTCTCTCATGTCTCTCCCTCATCTTCTCTAGTGAATCTTAACCCTTGGAACCCTCGAAGAGAACCCTCTCATTGTCTCTAAACCACTTTCAAACTTGACATCTACATCCTCTCTCGCCTCATGTCGACACTTCTCTGTATTCTCATCCCATCTCTCTGGACATTGTAATGGATACAAATGATTCAAATCACCTTATCACGAAGCATTTACAACTATCCCCCTCTCCTATTTCCATTATAGTTAGAATTGACTCAAAATTCTGATGAGTTCAAGGATCTCTCCTTAATTTACCATGATTCTCCTTTGTGAGAGAAAATGGGCTCCTCGATGTAGCTTGAGCAAAATGAGCATTTGGAGAATATCTCACCCAACCAACACAATTCCATTGAAGATTATGTTACACTCAATATATGCCATCAAAGAATGGAAAATTCACACAGACATGACCTAGATGAAAATCAATGAAGACTTCTTAGAACACAATAAGTTAGTAGATGTGTTGGTTGAAGGAAGCCCTACTATTTCTCCTAAGAATGAATCAACTACTCTCAATAATATCCATAAAATTTAATTTGGATTTTTTTTAGTTTGGACCTTTTTGGGTTTTTTACTTTTTCTGCATACAAGATTGTTCTCTTTTTGTTTCATTGTAATATATGGCTGTAAAGGGATTTATGTACAAGGATGCGGGTCATTTCAAAACCCTCAATTTTAACCTAATTCCAAATAATATGATGTTTTGGCATATCGTAGCCATGACAAAGCTCTAATATCTTAATTTGTTTTCTCTTACATCCTTAAGATCGTTATGTTCCAAATATTATGTCTTGGTATAACTTAGTGGATTCTCGAGATCACAATATCCTACTTTATTTTGATAAAACGTAGCAACCACTAAACTCAAAAAATTAATGTTGTGGAATAATGTACCATTAGATAAGATAAAAATATAATTCTCTAACTAGTTAGGTGCTAGTGAAAACTAAGCTCAAAATATTATATTTTGGGAGTAGCTATCGACGCATACCTCATAATATATTCATTTAATTTGTTAAAGCCCAATGACTACAAGATAAAATATTATGTCCTTGTTTTAGCTAGTGCAGGCTAAGTTAAAAGTATCTTCCTCTAATTTGTTAAATTTTGTAAAATATCGTAATTATGAATTATTAAACCATAGTGAATGCAATCTCCAAATAACATGTTGTGGTATAACCTAGAAATTTCTAAGCTCAAAATATCTTTCTTTGTTTGTTAAATTCTATTGAATTTTTAGCTTGAAATATTATATTGGAAATTACCTAATGGGTATTAAGATAAAACTATGTTGATTCAAATTTGTTAAATCCTAGTGACCACTAAAGATCCAAATATTATGTTTTTTCATAACCCACCACCGGTAGCTAAGATAATAATATCATGTTTCTTTTTTTTACACCAATTGACCTCTAAACTCCAATATTATGTTGTGTCATAACCTAGCGGATGCTAAGATCAAAATATCATTCAGTAACTTGTTAAATGATAATGCGACCACTAATCTCAAAATAATATATTGTGGAAGTACCTAGCCTCTTATTAGTTCCAAATATATTAATTTAATTTGTTTAATCCTATCGACCATAAGATCCAAATATTATTTTGTTGTTTAAACCAGCGCCAACAAAGTTCAAAATATATTCCTCTAATTTGTTAACTACTGTAAAATATCATAATTATGAATTATTGAACCCTAGCGAATACAATCTCCAAATAATATGTTGTGTCATAAGTTAGCATCCACTAAGCTCAACATATGTTAATTTAATTTATTAAATCCCTACCACCGGTAGTCTCCAAATATTATGTCTTTGGTATAACCTAGCAGGCACTAAGCTCGAAATATATTAGTTCCAAAACTTAAAATCATACAAAAAATTCAACTAATTTATATTGGTCTTGATTTTTATAAATATCTCCAAATTTATTGTCATTGATTAACTTCAAGGTCGCAAAGCTCAAAATAACTTACTTTAATTTGTTAAAACCTAGCGACTTCTAATATTACAATACAATTTGTTAGGCTATCTTTAAGCATAACCTAGAGGTCATTGAACTCAAAATGTCTTTCTTTTGTTTGTTAAATGATAGTGACTTTTTAGCATGAAATGTAATATTTTTTAAGTACCTAGTGCCCACTAAGATCAAACTATGTTGATTCAAAATTTTATCATCCCAGTGACCACTAAGATCCAAATACTATGTTTTGGTGTAACCTACCAAACCCAAAACGTATAACATCTTACTTTCTTTTGTTGAAACCTAGAGACCGATAAGATATAAATATTATGTTGTGTCATAAATTAACGGATGCTAAGTTCAAAATATCATTCAGTAACTTGATAAATGATAGCGACCACTAAGATCAAAATATTACATTGTGGATGTACCTAGCATCTGCTTAGCACAAAATATGTTAATTTAATTTGTTTAATCCTATCAAACATAAGCTCCAAATATTATGTGGGTTTTTAACCTAGTTGTAGATAAGTTCAAAATATATTCCTCTAATTTGTTAAATGTTGTAAAATATCATAATTGAAATTATTAAACCATAGCGAATGCAATCTCCAAATAATATGTTGTGGCATAACCTAGTGGTCACTAAGCTCAAAATATCTTAATTTAATTTATTAAATCCTAACCACCGATATGCTCCAAAGATTGTGTGGTGGCATAACCTAGCGGGTGCTAAGCTCGAAATATCTTAATTTAAAATCTTAAAATCATACGATAAATTCAACTAATATATACATATCTTGTTTGCAACTTTGAAGATTACAATATAATTTGTTAGGTTATGTTGAAACATAACCTAGCAAATACTAAACTCAATATGTCTTTCTTTAGTTTTTAAATGCTCGTGACTCTTTAGCTCGAAATATTATATTTTTAAATACCTAACGCCCGTTAAGCTCAAACTATGTTGATTTAATTTTTTAAATCCAAGTGACCACTAAGATCCTAATATTATGTTTTGGTGTAACCTACCAAACCACTAATATTATAATATCTTACGTTCTTTTGTTAAAACCTAGAGACCACTAAGATCCAAATATTATTTTGTGTCATAAGCTAGCGACGATAAGGTAAAAATAGAATTCAGTAACTTAATAAATTATAGAAACCACTAAGATTAAAATACTTTATTGTGGAAGTACCTAACTTCCACGTAGCTCAAAATATGTTGATTTAATTTTTTTAATCCAACCCATCGTAATCTCCTAATATTATGTCTTGGGATAACCTAGTGGTCGCTAAGCTCAAAATATATTTCATTAATTTTTTAAATCCTTTCCATAAATATTATGTCATCTCCTAAAATAGTTTTTGCTAATCTCATAATATCTTAATTGAAATTTTTAAATCCTAATGACTGTAAAACACCACTAGGCTCCAAATTTTATGTGTTAGTATATCCTAGCAACCGCTAAGCTAAAAATATCCTAGTTTAAATTCTTAAATCCAAATAATAAATTTTACTAATGTATATATATCTTGCTTTACCTAATGACCAAAAAGTTATAAACATCAACCTTAGATTTTTAAACAAGTATACCTTTTTTATATAGATAATATTTGGAAAAAAAAGCTCCAAGGGCCCAATACAAAGAGATATTACAATAAAGATCCATAAGAAATAAAAAAATTATCCAAAAATCAATGAGCGAACGAAAGAATCAACAAAACATTGACCCATAAAAATCCCAATGAGAACAAAAAAGCAACAGCAAAATAAACTAGTCAGCAGAAAATCAGCAAACACGCCTTAAAAACCCCTGGCCCTAGTGCACGATCTAGGACCAGCACCACCCACATGAAAATAATCCTCATCGAAGAACCGCATAACCATCTGCCTCTTTTTACCTTTATCCCCCACCACCATCCCCTAGAGGGTCTCAACCCTATTCTCTAAAATGTTTACCTCGACATTCATCCTCTACGAGACCCCAACAAATTCCGGTTATGGGATTTGACCTAACTAACCGTGTCCTCAAAATATTCCATCTTATTGGAAAGGAAAATAAAAAAAAGTTTTTTTCCCCTGTTCATCCTCATCACCCCCCAACAAGGTTTTGTAAGGCGGTCACCGCATCCAACTCCTTATCTGCTCTCACCTTCATTTTCGTAAGGCTTGAGCGATCAACAATAGAAATATGGTCTTCCCAATCATTCCCCAAATGGGTACCAGCCCCCCTAGGATGCAAAATCAGTTTACCCGATTTAACAAACAAAAAAATTAACACTTGATGGAGAAGGACCTCTATTTTTTTCTCTTTATAATTTTTAACCAACAAATTCAAATATTTTAACAAATAAAACAGGGATACTCATCCTTGTATTTCTTCAAAAATGATTCAAGAGAATTAACTGCTGCGAATGCAAACTCCTATACCTCCCATCCAAGGTAATATACTTCATGATGTAAAAACATACTTCCACCCACCTCCACGAAGATATTTCTAAGAAATACCATCCTCCATGAAACAGATCTTTTCATCACTATCCGAGAAAAATATGCACTTCTTCCTAAGTCGAGACCTATCTTTCAAGAATTTAATTCCCCATAGTCCATCTTGGTCACATTACCAATGGGCTTCTTAAAAACAAAAAACTCACACCCCATAGAAACCAACCCATTATCCCAAGCCAAAGCAAAATCCCTCAAATAATATCATCAAGACACCCTCGATTACGAATAAAATATGAAATACCCACCTCTTAAAAAATATCCCAAATAAATGAATCCCTTTCCAACATAGTCGATGAGGAAGGCTCAACCCTAACCCTAGCCCCACCCATCTCAATCTGACTACTGAACTAGACTTGAAACATTCTACGAAACAACTTGAACAAAACCTTTAAATAATGACTCTAATCCAACGCATACAAGATAATGTTTTTACGAAAAACTTCTCCCAAGGTGAATTAATTTCCTAGATGTCACAAATCATGTTCTCACCCTTGAAACTGCATTTTAGCATAAATTACTTCCTTTGGACCTTAGGGCAGCCCCACCTCATCCCACCACCACCTTCCATTATGAATCGACCACTAGTATTAGCCAACGTGTCAAAGACACATATTATCTTCCCAAAACACATGTTTAAATAGAATAACATCAAAATTTATAAGCATAGACTTTGCATCTCTTATACTAGAGTCTATATTTATATGATGTTTATCAAGGCCCTTCATCACATTAATAATGTATAAAGAATCCCCCTCCACCTGAATTTTCTTAATTTGGATAGAAATATCCCATTGTAACCCTATTAAAAGGGCATAAGCTTCAGCATAGTTATTTGACTTACTTCCAATAGGTTCAACATAAGCTAAAACCAGATCACCCACATCATTTCTAATAATACCCCCAATTTCCGCTAACCCAGTACTCCCTTAAAAGCTCCATCAAAATTCAATTTCATCCATCCTTCGATGGAACAACCCATTTAGTACTTCTTCTACCCATATCCTTCACTGGAGGAACTTTCTTTACAATAATTCCTAAGGCTTGAATAATCTCCTGCTCATGTTTAGGAAAACCACTTTTCTCTTTAATCTTCACAATAGAAATATTATTTCTCAAAGCACCTAAAATACCACTCCCCACCCTCAAAGAGTTTTTTTGTTTATCCCTAAAAATTCAAATATTCCTTTCAAGCCAAATCCCCCATAAAAAGTGAGGCACCAAAAAACTCCAAGCCTTAGAAAGATTTAGAGAAACAAAAGGACTAGTCCATTTCTCATACCAGTCAGAAAAGTATCTAGAAAGATCCAAAAAGTCTGAAAGACTTTCATAACATGAGACATAACCCTTTAGGAAAAATAGACAGTGAAGAAATAAGTGTTGAACCGATTCACTATTATTTTTGCACAAAACACGCCTGTTAGGGATCATAATACCTTTCCTATGTAAGTTATCAATGGTTAAAATTTTATTCTGGATAACATGCCACAAAAACAAATTAACCTTAGGAATAAGATTCTTATCCCATTGATTTTTCCAAAATGTTTGAGAAGGAGGAAAATTCCTTTCTATTCCATACCCTGTTTGAATTGAATATATACCATCCTTTGTCAAATACCAAACCATCCCATCCTATTTCTAAACAAAAGGTATATGTAACCAACTCAGATTAGCATTTAAAATTCTAATACTTTCCTGATAATCTCGATTCTCACCTTCCTAATCCAAATTTTCCAAACCCACCCCAATCGATCTCTCCCAATAATCTCTAATCCAATTTCCCACAGCCAACCGAAAGTGAGCCTCCATCTCTCTCCAAAGCACTTGGTTGACTAAAGGAGCCTCAAGTAACCACCAATCTTCTCAAAACCTAATTTTAGTCCCATTTAAAATTAACCATTTACTACCTTTCAAGAAAATATCCTGTATTTACCCATACCATTCCAAAATAAGGAGCCATCCGGAAGAGGATCATTAGAAAAAAAGAGGCTTGATCAAAATATAAATACTTGGCTTTTAGAATTCTAACCCATAAGCCATCTTCATGCTCCAAACGCTAACCAATTTTATCCGTAAGGGCTAAGTTCATACTAATATATTTCAAAACCAACCTACCAACATACTTTGGAAGGGTGAATTTTTCCCAAGCCACCAAGGTAAGTCTATCTTTAGATTCCATTCCTACCATAAAAACCTTCATGAATTTGGTTATAATTTGTCTACTTTTAGCCGAATTTTGAACACGGACATAAGATACACCACCATACTCTAAAGGCAACTCTAAGCAATTGGAGTTTACCTTCCTGAGATAAAAAAGTTCCTTTCCAAGTTACCAATTTTTTTTGAAACCTCAAAATTAGGGATTCCAACTTTCCAACTGCATCCTTCCTTTAAACAATGGCATTCAAAGATAAAAACATGGAAACACCTAGATAAGACACTCCAAAACTACCACAATTTTGTTTTGAATTTCAACATCGACATTAAAAAAGAGAACAAAGCTTTTCCTTAAATTAATGAGTTGACTTGTAACCTCCTCAAAATCCTGGAAGACCTTATTGAAACCCATAACTTATGTTTGAGTTACCTTACCTAGAAGGAAAGTATCATCCAAAATTGCTGTAATGCTATAGGATCTAGACCATTAGAAATAACTAACCCATGTAATTTATTTTTCAATTTATAGTCAGCAAAAATTCTACCCAAAGTCTCAGCCACAATGATATAAAGAAAAGGAGAGAGTGGATCACCTTGCCTCAATCCTCTACCAGACAAGAAAAAACCTTCATATTTCCCATTAACTAGAATTGAGTATTTCAGAGTAGAGATGCATTCCATTATCAAGTCAATAAAATGAGTATGGAAACCCAACTTCCCAAGAATTATTTTAATAAATATCCAAGATACTCTATCATAAGCTTTATTCATATCAATTTTAAGCATCATGGCAGCCCTTTTTGAAACTTCCACCGAATGAACAACTTCATGAATAGTTATCACACAATCAAAAAAAATTCTACCTTCCACAAAAGCTCCCTGATTTTCTTAAATAAAGTGTTCCAAAAGACCTTTAATTCTTAAAGAGATAATCTTAGTTATTATCTTATAGACCGTATTACACAAACTTATTGGTCTAAAATCAAACACTTTTTCAGCCCCTAGCACCTTAGGAACAATAGAAATTAAAGTACAATTAACTTCCTTTAGAAGCTTACCATTCTTGAAAAAATATTGAATAGCCTCTTCCACATCCTTATGAATGATTTCCCAAAAAGTTTGAAAAAACAACACAGGGAAGCCATCAGGACTAGGAGATTTATCCCCTTCCAACTCAAAATAGCAGTTGATATTTCCTCAGTAGAAGGGATTTTAATCAATTCAATATTATCTTGATGAGAAATAATAGTTTGAAAGAGATTTGTAATGTCTCTTTCCTTACCCAACTCAGGTTCCCTACCAACAGCTAGTAACTGAGAAAAAAAACTAACAAATTCTTGTGAAATATCACCCTGATCACTTAATCTAACTCCTCTTTCATCTTCAATTTCAAGGAGGATGTTGTTGCTCTTATGCATAGAGGCAATAAGATGAAAAAACTTTATGTTCTTGTCACCCTCCTTTAGCCACAACACCCGAGAATTTTGTTTCCAATAAGCCTCCTCTTTAGCTTCTAAATTATGGTATTCTATCAAAAGGGATTTCTCCTTATCTCTCAACTCTTTATTTAGACCTTTGTTAACAATCTCATCCTCCACCTTCTTTAATGCTTCACTAATCTCTAGTTTTTGAGCAAAAATATTACCAAAAGTTTCTTTGTTCCAAACTTTCAACCTTGTTTTAACATGTTTTAATTTTGCCACAAGCCTAAACATAGGTTTACCTTTGACAACAATTTTCCAACTCAACCTGATCTCCTCCTCTATACTAGGATGTTGCAACCACATTTTAAAAAACCGAAAAGGCCTTCCTCTAACACCATTGCTTATACCGGTTTGAAGGATAATGGGGCTATGATCATAACTAATTCTTGGTAAGGCCAACAAATACGCATCCAAATTTGGTAACTAAGATGGATTAATGAGAAACCTGTCTAATTTAATTTGAATCAAATTATCCCCTAATATCCTATTCAACCAAGTAAAAGGAGACCCTTTCAACTCAATATCCACTAATCTAAAGTTAGAAATGAATTCAGCAAAATCCCCCATACTATCACTGTAGGAACCTAAACCTCCTTTTTTATCTTCCATACACAATTGGGTATTAAAATCACCCCTATTACCCAGTTTAACTCTTTAAATTGGCTACAAAACTGGCCAATATCAATCCAAAGTTTTCTTCTTTCGACCATCGAGTTGGGAGCATAAATATTTGAGAAAATCCACACAGACCCATCTTGATTTTCTCTAAATAAGATAACAACATGATACTAATACTTAAAAATCAAACCCCCTTCTCTATCATTTTGATTCTAGAAAATCCCCAAGCCCCTCGAATCACCCACCGAAGAGACACTCTGAAGCTGAGATCTAAACCAAACTTTATTCTTTACCTCACTCATTTTTCTTTAGACATCTTAGTTTCTTGAATCAAAATAATTTCAAGCTTATTCCTTTTCCTGAAAGAGGATAAAATATTATGTTTATTAGGGTTATTTAAACCCCTTATATTCCACGAAATAACCTTCATCTCAATTTATTTGGTGAAATGCTCTCCTCAATGGAGTGATGTCTTCCTAAATCTATTTCTTTGGTCATTGCTTTCTTCCTCTTATCCCTATTTGTTGTATTTCCTTGTCTTGTAGGAAATTTCCCACAATTTTCTTTAACTTTGTCTTGCTTTCCGAGAGCTTCTCGTATTAATCCTCTTTTCTTCCATCACCTCCTTAAACATATCCAAATTTAATAAAAAAGTAACTTCTTCCAACCGAGACAACTCCTTCTCTTCCTTTGAAAAAGAATCATTTTGTGTAGGCATAACCAAGAAATGTGGATCACAACCCTCCAACCTAGGTTGTTGATCCTCCATACCCAAACCTTCCACATTCAAATATTCCTTTTCATTTTGGGACCCAAGTCCTTCTACCTCCTGATCCACACCTTCCAAAACCTTACCATGTTTAACCTTAGAATCCATTTTTAGATCCATATTTTATTGATCTACATCTTCTTCCAACTCCTCTACTTATAGCAAATGAAACTTATTTAAAGACAAACTATTTAGAGGTAATGATATGTTTCCATCTTCAGTCAGGGATCCATTTTATTTCCTTTCCCAAGTCTTCTTACCTTTCTTACCCTCCTTACATTGCCTCTGCTTGTGTCCCATACACCTACATTTCTGGAAAAACAAAGGAGAAACTTCATACTCTATCTTCTGGATCCACTCACAAAACTTTGATTTAAGTTGTATTTCCT
Organism: Taxus wallichiana var. yunnanensis; assembly: GCA_018340775.1. Classification (NCBI taxonomy): domain Eukaryota; kingdom Viridiplantae; phylum Streptophyta; class Pinopsida; order Cupressales; family Taxaceae; genus Taxus; species Taxus wallichiana. Next base: position 154,176,531 of record CM031237.1, read on the forward strand.
TTCTCAATAAATTACCCACAGGAACAATAACACATAAATGAGCATACATTAACCTCATTCTAGCTCTAGTAATTGGATTGAACACCACCAAATATCCTATAGCATTTGTAATGGTTGTTAATATTTATTCTTCCCAAAACTCCATTGGTAAACCAGGAAGTTTAACACATATAGGTAACTCATCTAGTTTCTCCTTAAACAGATCAAACCTTGGGTTCCATTTTTGAATCAAAAGACTTGATCTACCCATAAACCAAGGCCCACCAACAAATATGTTTTTACAATCCTCTGAGTTTGAAAGATTTATAATAAAAAAACCATTCACATAGGAAGCAATTTCCATTGATCCCTTCGGGTTCCATTTCTATTTCACCCATTCCCGAAACCATTCCACATTAGGTCTTGAACCATAAAATTTCCCTACCAAAGCATATTCCATCCTAGATCTATCTTTTTTTGCTAATCCATTAAGGATAGCAATACTTAACAGACCCATTTTTTCCACACTCATAATGTTTAAATCCAATAGCTGATTCACAACTTCTGTTCTATGGCCCAAAATCTTGTCAACCTAAAAATGGTAAAAGTAAACTTACCTCCTACTTTTACCTAACATGGGTCCCCTCCCTCTTGCCCCTCAATCTGAGGGTCCCATATGTCTCTGCAATAGCCTTCCGCTCATTTGGCTTTTGAAAACCTTGATCCTCCACTCTCCTACTCACTCATTTCTCCCTCAAAATCTATTTCTTATGATATTTTGACATAATTATATAAGATGTTATCTACTCATTACACACTATCGGACACTTATCTATTATTAAAAGTAAATATATCATGTTTATAATGAATCTTTAGTATAAATATAAATTTTTCAATCTTTGTGTATAAAGCAGAGACAAATAACAAAGAAAGCCATACTCCTAAAATATAGTGTATTTCGTATATCAAAAAAATTAATCCGTGAGGCCACCAAGGTAAATTAAGACGACCTCCAAATAATAATTATTTCCTATCAATCTTTAGGGTAGGAAACATTTTTCATGTACAATGTATTCATATAGGAGTAATCATATTGAAATTCTATGAACAATAACAAATAAATCTAGAGTTTATATAATGGATACATAAATATATGTGTAGAATCGTGCTGATTTTTTTTTTATACGGTATACATATATATTACTCTATTTATTATGATATTTTTTCATAATTATTTTACATTTATGATAAATAAAGAAACTTGGACTAGCAACCCATAAGTTATACAACAAGTTTTTATATACGACGTGATCTACTCGTTACACCCTAGCGACCGCTAAGCTATTCTTAAAATTAAATATGCCATGTTCATAATGAAGTTGTGTTATAAATATAAATTTTTAATCTTTTCGTATATATAATAGGAGAAAAATGACAAAGCATTGCAGGAGCCCAAAAAATTGTGCGCTTTATACAAAAACAAATGACCATGAGGCCGCCAAGCAAACGAATGTTTTTTAAAAAAACAAATTAAGCCATCCAAGTAAAACGAATGTTTTTAAGGCCTAGGGTGCTAGGGTAGGAAATTTTTCATGTGGAGTGTATTCATACAGGATAAATCATATTGAAAACCTATAAACGATAACAAAAAAATGGATTTTATATAATTGATAGATAAATATACGTGTAGAATCGTGTTTTTAAGTTGAAATAAATTTTTTGTTTAGTAAATTGGTTGTCGAAACAAAGAATTATATCATGGCGGACACAAATCTATTTGAATTTGAGGCATATATTAGCGGATCAAAAGTAAGTATATCTTAATTATTAAATATGTAGTGATTAAAAATTACATTTAATAATATTTCGCGTATATATAATATGTTTAACTTCCATTGTATAAAACATAAAATTGTTTAAGACATTAAATTTGGCTATTTATACATGGAAACACGTATATAATTCAAAATAATTATCATAAAATTTAATTCTTAATATGGTTTTATAGTTGTAAAGTAAATTTTTAACCTCATATATTTTCCTAAAATGTCTAAGAGGAAACCATGTAAAAATGTAATATGAATTAATTAGCGACGTTTCTTTGCATCATCTTAATAAACAAAATTAAAATATTTTGGTTCTCCCAACCAAAATAAAATTTTAAAAAAGTGACTATTCCACAAGCCGTCATTATCCTAAAAAATAATCGCAGGACCATGAATAAAAAATTCAAAAAGAAAATACGCAGAGAGAGACATAAAATGGTAGAAATGGGAAATATTTAAATAAAGATAAATACTAGAGAAGAAAAGGCATTAAATTTTATTTCATTAATGCACAAAAAAATTTGTTTTCATTAAGAATAATGTGTTTTGGCATGGAGATGAAAAGAAACTTGAAACCAAGGCTTAACTTCCGAGCACAATTAAGCAGGACAAAACAAGGTTGGTGTGGATCACGATTGGAATACCATGTAAAACATAGGAACCGTCGACTACAGAGCAACTAATAGATCTCATAATTAAAAAAAAGTACACCTTTACTATAAATACCTGATTTAGAAATATTTGAGATTATTTTTTGCTTTATACGAAACCTCCATCTACTACCTCAAACAAACTATCTCTATGATTCTATTTTCAACCTCGCCGCTTTCCTCCTTCGTGTGCATCCTTTCTGTGCATCCTTTCTCTTCTTCTTTTGTGTGCCTTATCTGGAAACAAGATTATAATCACTTGCAAAAACAAACTGGGATTCAAACACTTGGCCCTATAATCTACAACTTGCAAGTATTTCTTTAATTTGAAGACATGATTTTTGGCTTGACCAAAAACATCAAAACCCAAATAAATATTTCTCGAGGAATTTAATAGTTTGTTTGGAATATTCCACGAAAGAAATTTCAAAAATATAAAAAGAGCGGGATACAAAAATTTGAAAATTTTACTTTCCCCCTTTTAAAGAAAAAGGGCGAGCTATTGAATTTTCAAATATTTGAAAATGCGGTGGAATTTGAATTTTGAAATTTTAATTTTCGCATGGTTTCAAAATTAAAACTAAACATGAATTAAAAATAACACAATTTTCATTTTCTACAGGCTATAATAATATAAACATAATAACAAATATATTATATAATATATATTAAAAAAGCATAATAAAAATATATATAATAAAAAAATAGAAGAAATAAATCCTAAACAAAGTTTTAAAGTTTAATAAAATAATATACACACATTTAATTTTTTAATTTTATCAAAATTGATATCGACATTGTTAGATATAGTGTGCTCTAATTTGAATTAATTATCTAATTAAAATGTGCCACATGGCAAGTTCAAACAATCTATTTGGGCTACATTATAGTTGACACATATTTCAAATCGGATTATATATAAGAAATCTATTAGCAGCCGCTAAGCTCCAATTTCTATGATTTGTTATTCAAACAACGGATTTAGAATAATAAAGCATTAGGTCTTTGTATTTGTTGTATCTTATTTGTTCTATAATTAAAAAATAAGAAATTGTTGAGCCTAGGGGTTGTTATGCCATTTCTTTCAATAAGTAAAGGAGATTAACGGTCACTAAGAATTTTATTTGATAGGAAACGATGTGAAATATGTGTTCATAATAATATATCTTATGGGAACTACATAATAAGGTTAGTGATCCAAATTTGATACAAAACTATTGATAATGTTTATAATGATAAGAGGTAAAGGTAGGAGCCTAGAGGTTCTAAGTATACCATGGTTTGATATTTTATGGTTGTTTTCAAAATAAGAAACTGTTAAGCCTAGGGTATGATATTTCATTTATGTCAATGAGTAAAGGATCTTAGCAGTCACTAAGCATTTTATTTGATAGGAAAGGATGTGAAATTTTTGTTCAAAACAATATATCTGATCGGAACTACATAATAAGGATAGTGATCAAAATTTGTTTTATGATACAAGTATAATCAATAAAAACACTAGTGTTCCAAAACTATACATATAGTGTTTATAATGAAAAGGTGTACAGGTAGGAGCCTAGCGGCCATTAAACTATACCATTATTTGTTATTTAATGGCTATTTTCAAAATAAGAAACTTTTGAGCCTAGGATCGATATCCCATTTATGTCGATAAGTAAAGGAGCTTAGTAGTCGTTAAGTATTTTCTTTGATAGAAAATGATGTGAAATATGTTTTGAAAACCATGTATCTTATGGAAACTACATAATAAGGCTAGTGATGCAAAATTGTATAGATAGTGTTTATAATGAGAAGAGGTATAGATAGGAGCCTAGCAGTCGCTAAAATATACCATGATTTGTTATTTTATGGTTATTTTAAAAATAAGAAACTTTTGAGCTTAGAGTCTAATATTCCATTTCTATCAATAAGTAAAGGAGCCTAGAAGTCGTTAAAAATTTTCTTTGATAGCAAATGATGTGAAATATGTGTTGAAAACCATTATCTTATGGGAACTACGTAATAAGGCCAATGATTCAAAACTATACAAATAGTGTTTATAAATGAAAAAGGTAAAGGTAAGAGCCTAGAGGCTATTAAGTTATACCATCATTTGTTATTTTATGGCTATTTTGAAATAAGAAACTTTTGAGCCTATGAGAAACACTTAATAGGTCTCGATCCCTCTCAAGGTTATGTAGTGTAGGATTTTCTTTCATAGGTTATGGAGCTAAATAGCTTCGTTGGACAATGCATTACAAAGTGATTGGGTTACATAGTGGCCGACATCGGTCGATAAGTGATCGACATTAGTCAGTGAAGTGACCGGAATTAGTGAGGCCGTACTTGACATCGGTTACATGTGTGGTATTTTTTATTTATAAGTCACAAGATTTTATATAGCTTTTGTTTTAAAGATGATTTAAAGGATGTAATTGCATGGCTATTGAACCCTAAGTTTTTCTAAGCTTATATAAGCTAGAAAACTAGGGTTAGAGGAGAAATATGAGAAGAAGATCATAATCCTTGGTTGAAAGGATGAAGAAGAAGAAGAAGAAAAATCAGATTATATGAAGACATGAGATTTCATGGAGAGAAGTTGAATAGAAGGAAAGTGCATGTACACTGTTGGTGAGAAGATGGTATTATCTTCTATTGTATTTCCTTTGTATTATTTATTCTCATGTAATGGCTTGCATAGTATGCAAAGAACTTATTGTTTCTTCTTGTTAGATCTACAGGTTGTTGTGAGATCTTGTTATTGCTCATTCTTGTAGATCCACATGTTGTGAGATCTTGTATTACAAATCCATGAGATCATGATGTATTGTTGATCCATAGGAATCTAGTATTGTAGAGGAAGTTGTCTTCATGTTTACACAAGTTGATGCAGTGATGATGGAGAGACTTACTTCTTGGTGCATGGTTATGGTTTCACATTGGTAGACCCTTCTAGAGTTCTTGTTTGTAGATTCACAATATAGCCGAGATCTTGGTTTCACGGTGGTAGATGTAGTGGTAGCTTCGGTATGTGAGATCTCGTGGTGTTTCAGAGGTATGGTTGTAGTGAACTCGGTAAATCTAGTTAGAGATCTGGAGGAGACACTGGTGGTGGTATGGAGGCATGGTTTAGTGTATTCAAGTAGATCTAGTTAGAGATCTAGAGGAGGAGATACACTTGTAGATATACATGTACTCTTGTGTAGAAGAGTTGGTTTGTAATCTCTTGTTATATTATATATATGAGATCTCCATATTTTTGGATGTAGCCTACATTAGTTGAACCACGGTACATTTTTTTATGTGTGTGCGTACTTTTGTGTGATTTGGATTATTCTTGTTTAAACTTCCACTGCTGTAGATTTTTTTGGGATTGTTAGATTCATATTTGCATGTTTTGGATTTGATATTCTATAGTTGCAAATGTTTCGCATAGACCCATCCCAAACAACCGATATCATAACTTGGTTATTTCGAGAGAAAGGTTTTGATTCAATATATTTTTAGTGGTTTATTGAACAGGTGTATGAGATTAGGGTTTGTTTTCCCTAATGTGAAAATCACAAGAAGAGATTCTATTTCAAGTGGGAGCTAGAAGAGTAAGGTTTCTTGTGAATATAGTGACCAACGTCAGTTAGGTGGAAATCGGCATCAACAGGGATGACCATGGATGGTTACAGGTGACCGTGTTTGGTTACATGGGTGACCTTGGTTGGTTACATGGTGACCGTGGTCGATGACATGGTGACCATGGTCGGTCTATTACTAGGAAGCTTGTTTTTAAACAGAAAATCACATATCTAAAGAAATGGAGAGATGCATGGAATGTACCTTGTTTGTTGAGGTGTCCCTAGTTCTTGGAGGCACAAGGCATGGTGGTCGATTGTAAATCCAGGTTATAGAGGTATGGTTTTATCTTAGTATTGCAGTGCTTGTATGTTTTGGTTGCACATGCATGGTTTTGGATTACAGATCTAGATAGAGAAAATGAGAAGGTATGTATCCTTGGTGCAGTTAGATGCATGAGGCTTCAATAGAGAGGTTGTAGCATGGAATGAAGATGAGGCTTCAATCAGAGAAGCATGTAATTCAGTTTAGTTAAAGAATTGGTTGAGTATCTATGTGTTGGGAAGGTGATGTATTTCATCTTGATGTAATTTATTACATGGTTTATTGCTATATTGGTTTTTGTACGAGATTTGGATGCTTCTTGAAATGAATGTCTTAGCTAAACTATCATATTGGTCGAAGTAGGCACCTAGTGTGGTTTTCTATGGAAAATTATGTGGTGTTGGGTTCCTTCCAGCAACATTGACATCGATCTAAGAACCGAGGTTAGTCATAGAGGAACCAATATCGGTCAGCTAACCGTGGTCGGTTAGGGGATGACCGTGGTCGGTCTTTGTGGAAACTTATCTGTACATGGTTTTTTACAGCAAGAGAGTGTAGATGGGTTTTTTCCTAGTTTGGAGGATCGAGTTTCTTGCACAAAATTTACATGGAAGAAACAATGTAGACCACTTTATGGTTTATATTAGAAAGAGAATGAAGTTGGCTGAGTTAGTCCATTGAGACTTTGAGTCGAGTCGTATCTCTATATGATTCATGTTTTATTTCTTTCATTTCGAGTAATGCTGATATTATGTTTGGATAGTGTTCACATATTTATACCATGGTTTTTGGTGTTATTTGAATTTTATTTCCTTGGTTGTGTGGAATCTTTTATAAAATGAAAGAGATTAGAGAAAAAAGAACACCCGAATAATATTATTCATTCAAACATCTGAGATATAATATAAGTGAGAGATTACAATTATTTATAAGGATTTTCTCCCTACAATGGTGGAGTCAAATCCTATCAACAACTCATCTTATCTCTCCATGATCCTCTCTTATAATCCCTATTATTTCTCTTACAAACAATCACATATACGTGAGTTGTTATTCCCTAAATCTCTCCCATTATATTTATCTAATATAAATATAACTCACACAACTCTAATGTTCACAATAATATTTATAAATTCCTAACATTCACCCCCTTAGTGTGAACATGGGGAGAATCTACCTTATACTTGCACCTGCTCACGATCTAGGTGATTTTCATAGGATGATCACAAACATCAAGTATGGTTTTACAAACGGTTGACCACAAACCGAGAATGGTGGTTTTGCAATTGGTTTACCACAAACCACAAATTGATGGTTTTGCAATTGGTTTACCACAAACCACAAACGAAGGTTTTCAGGTGGTTTACCTTCAACCACATCATGATGTGCCAAGTCATATTATGAATCCTCATCAATATCTCACTACAGGAATAACATAAGAAATTTTTCTTCTCATACACACAAACTAAAAAACTGGAAATGGAACATTTGTGTCATGTTCCCCCCGAATGTGAAATTTCCACTTATTTTGTAAACCAATGCTGAAAACATAACTGAAAGAAAACACACTGAAAAACATATAATAAACTATATTTATGTCACCACAGAAGATAGGCGGCCTCGTCGTTGGTGACTGACGAGAGGTCATTGATCAACCTCCAACCTCTATCCTCCAACCTCCAGTAAGTGGCTGAAGTTATTTAGTATAAGAAGTCATCAGACACGTATCCACATTCCTCTTGTTTTTCTTCTTCTTCACTATCTGATTCTTCTTCCATGGTTATATTGGCCTCGTGTTTCTTGAGTTTTCCATTAAGTATATCTTGAGCTCGAATTCTACAAAAGGAAGATGTATGTCCCTTTTTCTTGCAGTAGAAGCATTCCCTTTCTGCTTTATTTTGAGAGAAACTTTTGTATTTCCTATTTACATACATTGTTGTTTCTTCTACAACATCTTCTTTGGTCCTTTTTTCCTCAGCTAGAAGAGTTGCTATCATATCTTCCAATGAGTTGGAAGGCATTTGACCAAGAGTGAAAATAACATTACTATATTTTGTTGGCAAACTATTCAGAAGAATAGCTTTTGCATCCTCATCGTCTACTGGAGCTTTGACTTTTGCAAGTTGTCGAAGAAGAGCTCGTAAGTCATTAATATGACTGGACATCATAGCTCCTTCACTCATCTTTAGTTTGAACAACTGCAACTTTAGAGAAAACTTTGCGTTCACTGCCTTAGCACCAAAAGTTTTGTTAAGGTTTTCCCACATGTCATGAGATGACTTCTCAAGATCGACATAATGTAACTCTAAATCTGAAAGAGCCAGACCAATAATAGCTTTGGCTTTGTCGTCTCTGCTTTCCCATTCCGCAATTTTACTAGCATCTGAAGGGGCTAGTTCTTTTCCATCTGCTATCCTCCAGAGATTTTTATTCATCAACTGCATCTGGATCTTGACTTTCCAGGTGTGAAAATTGAGACCATTGAATTTTTCTAATGGTATTTCCATTGTAAAAAAAAACAAATGATACAACCTATGACAAATGTAAATGACAATGAAAAGATGATAACATTGAATTACGACGACAATGAAAAGTAATTAAAGATTACTTTTCAAAAATAGCGACATGCACAATAATAATTGACTTTTTTAATGAGGATAATTATATTGTGAACTAACAATTTGAACAAGGAATCACACATGAAAGACTATTTAAATACAAGATGATAAACCTTTAAATAAAATAAATCCATTTTAAAAAAATGAGATTAAAAACAGAAAAACCAACTAAAGACAATAAATAAACTATTACTTTAAAAAAGGGTTATGAACATAAATATACACAATTATTTTAATAATTTCTTAGATATTTGTAAAACTAAACAATGACTTAAAGAAATTAACTTTGAACAAATACATAAACAAATACTTTTTCCACAATATGAAATTTGAAACCAAAAAAAAACTAAATATAAAAATGAGATTACTTGACTTCCACGTTACTTAACATGATGGCGCTTGGAGACAGGAAGATATATCAGACTTTAATTTTTTTTTTTTTATGTTGATCTTCATCAAGATAGCATGCGCTTGCTTGGATTGTACATTGGATCTTTACACCATATTGGCTGGATGTTTAGAGGAGAAGAACATATTCACTTGGTGGAGATCCGCTTTGGCTCGTGAAGATCTAGATCGGTGATAAACAAAATAAAGGCTCCAATGTAAATGAACATGACACAAGTCTGCAACACATAAATGGTTGTCTGATCGGTATCCAATTTATTGCTCGAGCTCGGATCTAGAGAGGCTTGGTTCATTGTGGAGGTAGCAGTCAATATGGAGCTCGAATCGGGTAGACAGTGCCACCAAATCAATATGTTTCTCCTTTATGCAGGAACACAGAGCTTGGATTCAAAAAGGAATACACCCAGATCTGCACTGATATATGCTCGGTTGGACATCAATGGTAGAGAATATAGCTAACGCATCCCAAGATTTTTGGCATGCTAATTCCTTTCTCTGCGTATTATTCCAACAAACACATAATTTGTGACTCTCATTCCATCAAATATTTATTTTCTTTCACCAACTCAATGGCCTGCTCTGATACCACTGTTATAAAATGAAAGAGATTAGATAAAAATGAACACCTGAATAATATTATTTATTCAAACATCCATGTTATAATATAAGTGAGAGATTAGAATTATTTATAAGGATTTTCTCCCTACAATGATGGAGTAAAATCCTATCAACAACTCATCTTATCTCTCCATGATCCTCTCTTATAATCCCTATTATTTATCTTACAAATAATCACATATACGTGAGTTGTTATTCCCTAAATATCTCCCATTATATTTATCTAATATAAATATAACTCACACAACTCTAATGTTCAGAATAATATTTATAAATTCCTAACGAATCTTGAGGACAAGGTTTTCTAGTCTAAGGATGAGATCCTCAACAAAAATTCATGATTAGACACAATTGTAGGTAATGAGAGATGTTGAGTACACATGGATGAAAATAAGTTGATTCACCTACTTCACAAGAAGTCCAAACTCTTGTGATGTAGAAGTATTCTTTGATAATAAGGGAATCAGTTTATAGTTATTTCATCTAGTTTTATTTCTCTTACATATTATCTTTTGAGCTTGGTGTTAGATGAAGTGCGAGGATTTCATGTTCAATGGGAGAAAGCCACATTTTTTTGCATTGCGAGGATTGGATACATGATGCACATGTAGAGTGAGAGGACATTTCTACTATTCGAGTGGTAGAAAGCACAAGCTAGATTTGGAAGGAAATCACATTTATAGGTATTTTGAGTTTATTACTTTGTGATGTCACTTCTAGTTTATTTTTGGTGCTTGGATATTCCTTAGGGAAGGCATTTGATGGTTGATTCAGCTGGTTTTAGATGATAGAGCAATTTTTAGAGTTTGAAGGGTGAAAAAGGAGAAAATATGCTAGTTACAGAGACCGGTGTTAGTTAGGATTAATCGTGGTCAATCATTTGGTAAATGTGGTTACTCGGTAGTGACTGGGGTTGGTTAGGAAACTATGGTTGGTTTGGTCACAGTTTGACAATAATGTTTATTTACCATTTTTAGATGGTGCCCTTGTTTTTCTTTCATATTAGTTGATTGTGTAGAGTATTTTGATGAATTTTTTGCTAGTATTTGCACTTGATATTAGTGTCATGGTTTAGCATGGATGTTTTTTATTGACATTTCTGAGCACAAGATTCATATTTGGCTTTCGAGTTAGTCGGTGGAAGACTTGGAGCTTCTAGAGAGCCCTTGGAGATATGGATGGATGTACATGTGGATAGATTCAATTTTGTGAGTCTACAATGATGCGAGATGTTTTATTCTCACATGGATGCCTTGAGTATGAGTAGATTTTCTCTTTATTACTATGTTACTCCATGGGAGATATTATCTACAGATGATTATATTATGAAATGCTAGTTATTTATGTAGGGTTGGATTTGTAGATTATAGTGTTTGGATTCTTTGAGTTATGAAAGTTTGTGGATTGATCACCAATTTTTCTAGTAGAACTCATTTGGGTTGTCTTGACCCAAGATCTTATTTTGTTTTCACATATTCCAATTTGAATTGTCTTGGTCAGTTTAATTTGTGGTTACATAGAGACATGGATAGATGGTTGGAGAACATGGTTGGCTTAATAGGTATGGCTATGGTTACATTTAAAGCTTAGTACTTTAGTTTGAGTGGGAGATCTTGTAGGTGTGATAGTCATGATGGCTTGTTGCATGAGTAGATAGGTTGGATTGTTTTCTTGATACCAACAATTGGTATGGTGTTACGATTTAGTGGGAGCTTGAGGCTTGGTGTCACCGATAAATTGTAGCTTCGTGTAGGTTTGGGTAAGTCTTGGTTTTATCTTATTAGTTTTAGAATATGGTTTAATCTTCTTGATTTCATTTGAGAGAATGGTTAATATAAAGAATATAAGGCCTTCACGGTATGTAGAGTATAGTGATGTACAGGTAAAGGTACAAAGGTTCATAAATCTATCTCCAAGTGAGAGATTGTTAGGTTGTGGAGATAAATAGCTTCACTAGAGCATGCATTACAAAGTGATTGGGTTACACAGTGACCAGCATCGGTCGAGAAGAACTAACATTAGCCAGAAGTGACCGACATTGGTTAGGAAGTAACTAGAATCGGTTACCTATGTGGGAGTGTTTTATTTATAAGTCACGGGATTTAATATAGATTTTGTTTTAAAGCTGATTTAAAGGATGTAATTGCATGGCTATTGAACCCTAAGTTTGTCTAAGCTTATATAAGATAGAAAACTAGGGTTAGAGGTGAAATATGAGAAGAAGAGCATAATCCTTGGTTAAAAGGATGATGAAGAAGAAGAAAAAAGTAGATTGCATGAAGAAATGATCTTTCATGGAGAGAAGTTGAACGAAGGAAAGTGCAAGTACAAAGCTGGTGAGAAGATGGTCTTATCTTCTCTGTATTTCATTTGTATTATTTACTCTCATGTAATGGCTTCCATAGTATGCAAAACACTTAGTTTTTATTCTTATTAGATCCAAAGGTTTTTGTGAGATATTTTTATTTCTCATTCTTGTAGATCCACATGTTGTGAGATCTTGTATTATAGATCCATGAGATCATGATGTATTGTTAATCCATAGGAATCTAGTATTGTAGAGAAATTTGTCTTCATGTTTACATAGGTTAATGTAGTGATGATGGAGAGACTTAATTCTTGGTGCATGGTTATGTTTGCACATTGGTACACCCTTATAGAGGTCTTGTTTGTAGATTCACAGTATAGTGAGAACTTAGTTTCACGGTGGTAGATGCGGGGTAGCTTTAGGTATGTGATATCTAGTTGTATTTCGGAGGTATGGTTGTAGTGCACTCAAGTAGATCCAGTTAAAGATCTGGAGCAAACACTATAGGTGGTATGAAGGCATGATTTAGTGTACTCAGGTAGATCTGGTTGGAGATCTGGAGGAGGAGATACTATTGTAGACATACATGTACTCTTGTGTAGAAGATTTGGTTTGTAATCTCTTGTTATATTATATATATGATATCTTTATCTTTGGTGGATGTATCCCACATTGGGTTAACCATGGTACATGTTGTGTTATGTGTGTGTAATTTTGTGTGATTTGGATTATTCTTGTTTATAATTCCACTGCTATATATTTTGTGGGATTGTTAGATATTTATTTGTATGTGTTGGATTTTATATTCTACGAGTTTCAAATGTTTTCATATAGACCCATCCCCAACACTTTCTCGCCATACAGATAGTATAACGAATATCCTACAATTAAAATCAATGGATAAAAATAGCGTTGCAAAACTATACACATAATGTTTAAATAAGAAGCTTGATTGATCCTAGCGGTAGTTATGTTGTTCCATTCAATATGTATAGAAGCTTAGTGGACACTAATAATTTTATCTCATACGAAGAGATGTGAACTTTATGTTCCAAACAATACATCTTGTAAGTAATATAAAATTCAAGATCCCTCTTAAGGGTTTTTAGTTTACCACTTGGATCTCATCGGGGAAGGCCCAACGATTATATTACAATTATAGTAAATCAAAAAACACTAGTGATTCTAATTTGTACATATAGTGTTTATAATTACTAGTGGTAATGGTAGGAGCCTAGTGACCGCTAAACTATACCATGATCTTTTATTTTATCGTTATTTTAAAATTATGAAACTTTTGATCGTAGCATCTCTTATGATATTACTTTCTTTAAGTAATGAAGCTTAGAGTTCACTAATAATTTTCTCCCATAAGATATGTGTTGTTATAATTTTCTTGTTCCTTTTTAAGTTATTGATCTAGTAATAAAGAAAACTAGATAACCTCAAATCATGGAGGGTTTGTGGTACCTCAAATGCATGATCAAAATGAACAAGCATAAAATGTATGATACTCAATGTGAGCTAGATGAACCTGCAAATAAGAATCACTAAAAGGATATTGATTAGATAGTTTATGCAGGGGCTTCCCGACAAATCTGGTTCCAAGAAGTTTTGCCTTCCCTTTACGGATGTCAATACCCATTTGATAAAATAAAGTGAATTAAAGGATGTATAAGTAGATATCTTGCAGAGATAATGAAGAAATATAGAATCTAAAAGTTATAAAGATTAATCTAAGTACTGATTTAATAAATCAAAATGCAAATTAAATTATACACGTTTGGTTGATGGAGACCAGATGTGAAGGCAGTTGATGGTGACCTATATGAGTGGATTTGGATAAAAATTAAATATGAATATCTATAAGGATTTGGATGCAAACTAAATGTAACCGAATCCTTTGGATACTTTGGGGATGACCTACAAAAGAATGTCTCGGACAAAATCGAAGAGAAATTATAGAAAAAAGTGATCAAGATGGAATGGTTGATAAAAAACCTTGGTCGACGGTGACTAGGTGGGGTGACAACGATCTGTAACATGATATCTTAGGGTAAGTGTAGATTGATTAGAAAAGTCAACTTACAAGTAAGATAACTATAAGAAAAGGCCGATAACGGATCTCTCGAGTCCTACTTAACTTGAAAGGTGTTAGATCTAACAAGACAATAGTATAAAAATGTAAGATAACATAAGAAAGCAACTTAAACCTACCAAATTCAAGTGGTTGATCGAAAAAAATATTCCAATGATAGTAAGAAGGTTGACACACGATTGTTGAGATATTATGGTTTGAAGATGGTTTAATAGAATGTAGGAAAATCAAGTGTTTTTCATGCTTGGGTATTTTAGGTGTCCCTTTTGTAAAAGGGAGAACTCGGTCTTATAAGGTCGATGATTGAGCTAGGTCACCACCGACTACTGAGGAAACTTTCCCCAATGGGGTTGATTTTGTGATTTAGTTGGGATTTCGGGTTTTTAAGGTTGGGATAAAGTACTTTAAAGCTTATAGGAGGAAGAAGTTATTTAGGGATGTGTCATGGGTAGTTAGGGGATAAATATAGGTAGGATAAAATATAATAAAAAACATAGGGATGTAGATTTATAATAAAAGCATTCTAAAAGGAAAGTCCATTAGGGCACAATATATATTAATTAATTAATTAATGAAAATTAATCAATCAATTTTTATTAATAAATATTAAATTTTATGGGATAATAAGTGCACATTTAAATAAAATAATGAAGATGGATGAATTGAATTAATAGGGTCTAGCTAGGACTATGGTGAAACATTCACACATAGGTAGACAAGGTAGAGATACAAAATTAGGTGTCTACATTTGTCCTTTTTTTTGAGTGGTTTGCAGACCGACATATACAATATTCACATTATTCTAACCATTAGGGTTGGGATACAATCCCGAAATTCATATCAACACTAGGTGAAGATATTACCATTGTGGAAATAGAATGGATTAGAAAAGGAAACTATTATGGAAGAAACAAAACGTGAAGGGAATGAGAGGAACGTATTTTCCTTCGAGCAAACACAGATCAAGAAGTACTCATATGAGTTTTAGACAAATGTATGTAATGCTTGGAAATGATTAAAATAATCAAGAACACTAACAAAGAATAACTTAAGATCTTGAACATAAGAACAATCACTTAAGGTAAATGAATCCCACAACACAAAGTTTGCAAAATAACACTTGTTTCTATTCTTCAATGATTAAAAGAAAATACAAAGTTTTTCTTCTTTTCACAATAGCTTTCTTGATCAAAAATCTCTCCCATTTTGAATACATAAGCATTCTATATTTATAATAGAAAGAGCAGAGAAAATAGGATAAATCCTAGAAAATAGTCATTTAAACAAGAATCCTATTTTGCTTGACTCTCACGTAGGAGACCAAGTCAAAATTTGCTTCCTTCATGATGAAACGAAAATGAAAAAGACATGTCAATTTATGAGGAAAATGACATGCAACATTTATGCTTGTTCTATTTCGTCATCCTTATCTTCCTCCAATAGTGCTTGCTTATCCCGAACTCCTAGAATTTTCTGATTATATCCTACATCTCAGCCTCTTCAGGTGCACTGGAATGATCACCAGACTTCACAAGTTTCATGAGTATCACTTGCATCACTGGGAAGTTTCTTCAACCTTTTACTTGAGTTTCCTCAGTGATTCCAAGACATGCTCAATCTTCACAAATTTATCAATGATTTCCAGGTTGAAGATGGTAGTTGGTTCATGCTAGATTGATTCTTGGATTTTCTTGTGGAACTCATCAGCAGATAAAATATTTGAGCTCCCATCCAACACCTTGGGAAAGATCCTAGAAAGCTCCTCCTCGATGTCATTGGTAGCATCAACCAATTGATCTCTAGATTCTCTCAATTTTCTGC
This sequence comes from Taxus wallichiana var. yunnanensis, assembly GCA_018340775.1. Taxonomy (NCBI): domain Eukaryota; kingdom Viridiplantae; phylum Streptophyta; class Pinopsida; order Cupressales; family Taxaceae; genus Taxus; species Taxus wallichiana. The sequence goes on from CM031237.1 coordinate 154,192,730, forward strand.
AAGCTTCATTGAGAATCTTCATCCTAAATCTTATGGCTTTGGTCAGCTAGAAATGTTTATCCACATGAGGAATGACTCCTTCTTCACCAAGATACGGGATGGAACCTATTTCATTGCATTGAGAGCTTCAAAAGTTAGCTCAAGGTTCCCAATCTCATCTAAAAATCCTCATCCATTTTCTCACCCTCCTTCTTTATATTTCCCAAGGATTTATAAACCTCCAATGAGGCCTCAATGACTTCTTTCCCCTGGAGGAGTAACCTCTAATCCATTCATCAACCGCTTCTTCCTTTCATTATTGATATTTTAATCCTAGGTACCGATGAGAAATCAAACCTGATGGGAGTAGGAGTGGAGGATGATGGTGTTGATTCGAAAGGCTTGGAAAGTTTGAGTAATACTTCTGTTAACTGCTCCACTTTCTCCTTGAGCTCATCTCTGCTCACCTTTGTCTCCTTAAGATTTTGGCATAGCACATTCATAGCATCCTTGTGCATCTTGTTGTGCTCCTTCCACTATTACTTTTCCCATATCAACCTTGTGATCTGATATTCATTACCATTATATCTTCCCTAGTTTTATCAGCCGCAGGAGTGGTGATCTCTATAAATTTGTGCCCTGAAGCATCCACTTGAAACCCTTGAAATTGTTTTATTTCTTGGCATATTTAGAAGGAGAAACCTTAAGGGAACTGAAATCAAAGGCTGGTAGGGGAACTACCACCTTCCTCTTCCTCAGAGTCTGATCAATCAACCATTGAGGTGTACCAGAATAATTTTCTCCTATTAGAGGTGTTATGGTCACATTTATAGGTGGAGGGAGGTTTACTTGTGGAGTGGAAATAACTGCAAGTGTGGTGTCCATGGTAATGGACTCAGTGAATAGTGGTGTAGAAGGAGGAGGCATATCTATGGCCATTTTGGTTCCAGCAGAGAGAGGTGAGAGGCTAGAAAATGCTGGCCATGGCTAATGAAGATGGTGAAGAAATAGGAGGTGGGAGGTTGAAAAGGAGGAGGCACGGATCCTGAAGCCAGAGCTTGAGAAGTAAGAGATAAACTTACATCCGATGGGCAATCAACAAAAGGTGAAATTAGGGGTTGGCTAACCTCTACTTCCAAAGAAATTTCTCCTATTTCTAGTGGGGTAGGTGAATCTGGTATATTCACTATTTCAGTAGGAGTGGCAGATGAAGTGGATGCTTGATCTTCTCCCTTCCTAACAAACTTAACTTTTATGGGCCTCTTGGAGGAGATTTTATCCTTTTCCTTTTCTTTCTTGGAGGGCCCCGCTTCCAAAGTGGCTAACTTTGAGAAATCTTTTCTTTGTAACTCATTCCCAAGAAACGAGCCATGCCTTAGTACGTGTGCAAGAATTTGAGTAGATCTTTCCACAATAGAAGCTTTTTCATAAATAAACCAATCAATAGCTAGGAACACATGTTGTCTTCATTCAACCCATCATACGAGGCATCCAGGACACTTTCATTATCTATGGTGCCTTCTAGGATGTCAACAAGTTCTAGTGTCTAAATCTCTTCAAGTGTCAACTTCTATTATCTTTCTTAGATGGAAACTTCATCCCGAAGATCAACCCAGATGTCTTCTATGTTGGGCACATGTAGATACAAGGTCCTCGTATGACTTAAGGACTCCCGGAAATCAAACCCATCTCTGTGCTTCATGTGCTTCTTCAATTTTTCTTACAGCTCATGCACCATGTTCTTATCTTTCACCACTGTTGAGCATGTGTACCTTCCGATGGAAATAGGGAAGGAGATGGAGGCCTTGTGCTTACTCTGTTGGAATTTTTGAAAATCCAACAATTATCTAACCAAATCCATTAGGATCAACTTATCACCTAGGTACCTGGAAAAATGGAAAGGATCACCCGGTACATGACCACCCAAAGATATGTGAACTTCTTGAATTGCAAGAAGACACAACCCCATTTCGATACTTCATCCATGCCTCATCAAAGACTCTTCTTTTCTCAGCTCAGGGTTCATCCTGTAGATGTTTTCATAAAAGAAGGCATCATTCACTCTTCTGAATTGATCCTCGACACCCTTCATTTTTAGTCAGCCCGAGGAAAGTGCCAATATATATGCTCTACTACCCGGTTTCCCTTTGTATCCAACCCTAGGTAATTCCTCATGTTGGCTGCTTGCATAGGTGACATATGATGACATATAGAACTTCCCAGTGGACAAGACTATTTTCATCTGGGAGTCTATCTCATCACTTATAAGACTACCCCAATCAATCCCCTATTCATTCTTCTTTATGATGACCATGAAATTGATACATCCACCCTTGGAAATCTCTTGACTCAGGGAGTCCAAACAATCGACTCAGTAGGGTGATGATATCACTTGATCTCAAGAATGAAATCACTCCTAGGAACAAACTTTGGGAAATCTAGAGATGGTCGGCTTGGCCTTGATCAAGAATTTCTTATTCACATGCCTGATGTAATCTTCTTGATCATTGTCCTAGGCCTTCTATGCTGATTGAAGATTCAAATCAACATACTCCTCAAAGTTGGGCAATCTTAGGAGGTCATCAAAGTAACCTCCATCCAACTTCACTATGACCTCTCCAACCTGATTTCTCACTGAGCGGGAAGCAGAGTCATAATTTGAAGCACATTAAGATGAATCTCGGGGCATTGAGCAGACATTAGGAATCCTACATGAGAGGGAGGCCACTGCCAGCTATTGACTTCATCCAGGGAGTCTGGGAAGAATCCTTGATTCTGTTCCAAAAGTCCTCCATGTCTATATTACCAAGCTTTGTGTCCCGGATGTCGTAGTTGCAATCTATGTAGGAAGGGGACTCCATCTTCCAGTACTTGTACTTCATCTTTCCTAACCTGTCTGAACTTATCCTTAGATTTTCTAGGATCCGACATGAGGAGTCTTGAAGAAAGAATGCCTTGATGACTTCTGGTTGAACAATCGGGCTTGAAAGCTTGTTGAGCAACTCCACAAACCTGCCACACTATCCGGACTTTAGGACTTGCAAAGCACTTTGTGAAACCCGACACACTAGAATGTATGTCAGAAGTTAGGTCTTGTCGGACACTTTGTGAAACCTATAGACTATGGAGTGTGTCGAACTTAGGAGATGTCGAACACCTTGTGAAAATCCCAACACAAAGGCGAACTTTGATGGTTTCGATCAAAACTTCACAAAAATGATCAAGAGAAGTGGAGATTAAAGATGTCGAACACTTGGTGAAACCCGATACATGCGGAAGTGTATGGAAGACTTTGTAGATGTCCGAAACTTGGGAAACCCGATATTCACTCTTTGGAAAGCACTTGATGAAACCCAATGTCGAAGATGTCAAACACCTGTAAAACCTAAAACAAAGGCATCGGGTTTCTGAGATGTCAGAACATGAAAAATTCCCGCCAAGTTTCTAGTTAGGAATTTTAGATTCTTTTCAAAAACCAAAAAGGTATATTCCATGGAATAAATAAGAAAATACCCTAAGGGTGAATTCCAAACAAGAGGTTTCATAGGAATACAATAAAAAAACAGGAAAATACCCAAAACCCTAAACCTAGAGGGAAGAAAAAGAAAAGAAAGGAAAACCCCAAAAGAACACCCCAAAAACAACCCAAAATCCTCAAAATAGGCAAGAAGAGAAAAATACCTTCAAAAATTCAAAAATGATCAAGATGGATCACAAAATCGATCAAGAGATTCATCGGGTTTGAGGTCAAAGAACATGTATGAAAAATCCATGCAACAAAAAGACACCAGGTAAAAATGACGTGTAAAATTGAACTATTTATAAAGCCCTTGCATTTATTACACTTCACCTGACACATGTGCCAACTAACTAACAACTCGACATTAATGCCATGTCATCATGCTCGAGTGTCCGAAAACCTGATACAAAGGATTTGCTATCAATTCAGGTTTTAAGGTTTAGGAAACAATGGGCATGAAGCATGACATGTTTGGATGTTTCAAGGTTCCAAAACCCAACACAAAGGATCATTTTAGGTTTCGGGTTTTGGAAGATAAGTGACATGGAAGCATGCATTTTGCAAGGCATGTTCTAATGCTTCTGAGTTCCGAAAACCCGACACACTGGCTTGTAATCGGGTTTTAGGTTTTGGAAACAATTGACATGAAGCATGTATGAAATATGTTTCCATGTTGTGGAAACCTAAAAACCCAAAATCTCCTCAAAAGGGCATTTTAGGAGATTTTTCCAAAAAAATTCTATGGTTATCTCAATTTTAGTTGAAATCACTAAAACGAGATAACAATTGGCTCCAGTTGGGGAATTTCTTTGAGACAACAAAGGAAGAGAACTCATGTATCAAAAAGCTTTATCCATTGGGCTACAGAGTCTGAAAAAGAAGAAAACCAAAAACAAACAAAGAAACAAAGAAATAAAGAAAAAAGCAAACACACAACAGAAAACAAATTATATACAATGCAAGAGAGCATCTTGCATTACTGATGGAACAACTTCAGATGTTGACCATTGAAAGGTAGAGGAGTAACTCTCCATCAAGATACAATAGACAAGTAGCTATTTTCACCATTCAACTGATGAATCTTGAAAGGACCTTTCCATAAAGAATCAAACTTTCCATGCATCCCTTTCTACTCCCTTCTCTTATCCCAGAGAAGTACTAGATCTCCAATTTGGAAATCACGTTGCTTTGATTTCTTATCAAATATCTTCTTGACTTTTCTCTGATGATCTACAATGTGATCAACCACCTTGCTCCTTTCTTCTTCTAGCCTGGCTAGGTACATAATCCTCTTCTCAATAGAACTTTGAAAAGTTTCATCTTCAATTGCTTTGGCAACCATAAGGCTGGCAATTCTACCGAGATAGGAATCTCAAAGATCAATCCCATACAACACCTGGAATGGGGACATTCCAATAGCTCATTTAGGAGTAATCCGATCTTACCCATAATGCATCATACAATGCTTTGTGCCATGTCCTCTGATTCTCATCAACCAACTTTCTAATTATGGTCACTAGGTTCTTGTTGCTTGATTCAACCTAATTGCATTTCCTTGGGGTAATAGTCGATGAATGAGCCAACGTGATCCCAAAATCCATAGAAAAATTCTCATCAACTCATGTGATGAGAAATTGGAAGCGTTTTCAGCAACATATCTTGTGAGGCACACCGAATCTAACAATTATATTTTCCTTGAGGAAATTACACACAGCTTCAGAGGTAGCCTACTTGATGGGCACAACTTCCACCCACTTGGTGAAATAGTCCATGGTGGTGAGCACATAATTATGGCCAGCACTAGAGGTAGGATTCAACACTCCAATGAAATCAATTCCCCATTGGTGAAAAGGTTCTTCAATTACCACAGGCTTCAAGGGAAGAGTTGTCAGCTTAGGATGACCAACGAAATGTTGACAAGCTTCACATTTGGACACCCATTCAGCTGAGTCTCGAAAGAGAGTAGGCCAATAGTACCTAGCCCATAAGATCTTATAAGCCATGTCATGGAGGAAGAGAAATGTCCTCCGCATGCTAGATTGTGGAAAGATTCTAGCAACTTTACCTATTGAGACTTATCAACACAGCGCAAGAATACACCATCAATACCTTTCTTGTATATACCATTGTCCCACATAATGTATCTTGTAGATCTTAACTTAACTGTCCTCTTCTCTTTTGGCTTAAATGTGGGGGAATTCACCATAAGTTAAAAAGAAAGAAATATCTATGTACCATTCATCTGTTGTGCTCACAAAAATCACCATGGGCAATTCTAAGAAGTACTTTCAGTTTCTTCACATTCTGTCTCAACATTGTTTTCCATGCGATCAATTGGCACAGCCTCTTCCTCGTACCAATTTGGTAGGTCTGATGTCCAATTCATACTCTTGGACTTTAGCTATCCAGTTACCCCATTGACTACCCAACTCTTGTTGAGTCAAGATGGATTTAACTACAGTATCAGGAACAAGAACAGAGTATGAGAACTCAACACATAATATCTGAAATGCTTCACTACTCTTACCACTGCATAAGCATGCTTTTTCAATTTGTGACATCTTCAATTCATGTTCTTTTAATGGGAAACTCATGAAAGTGATGGGAGCTTCAATTCCTTCTTCGTTTTCCTACATCAGGATGGTTGATACTGTATGTGTGGAAGCATAGTTGTACATGATGAAATATTTCTTGAAGTCTGGACATACCAGAATAGGAGCATGAGAAATTTCCTTTTGACTTCTTCAAAAGCAAGCTTCCCTTCGGTGCTCCATCGAAATGGAGTTTTACCTTTCATCATCCCAAGGATATCCTTGGTTTTATCAACAAAGTCAGGTACAAACCTCCTTAGGAAATTGACCTTTCCGAAAAAGGAATGTACTCCAGTTTTTCTTGTAGGTAAGGTAAGGCCTTGGATGGCCTTCACCCACTCTGGGTCAATTTTGGTTCCTTCTCTAGTCATGATGTGACCCAACAATTTTCCTTTTGTTACTCTGAACATAGATTTTTAGGATTTAATGAAATCCCATGATGCCTGCACCTTAAGAGTACCTGCTCCAGGTGATCATAATGATCACTTCGCTTCTTAGAGAAACTACCGTCAAGTCATCCAAATATACAACTATGACTTTGCCCATCAAATCTCTGAAAGCTAAGTCCATAGCTCTCTGAAATGTGGCTCGGGGATTGATCAAACCGAAAGGCATCCTCCTATAAGAAAAGGTCCCCCATGGGGTAGTGAATGTTGTTTTATGTTGATCTCAAGGAGTTACCTCAACCTGATTATACCCTCAAAAATCCATCGAGCATGGATAACATTTCTAATCCAGTGATAGTCTGCAACACCTGATCCATGATAGACAAGGGGTAGTTGTCTTTCAATGAAGACTTATTTAGGTTCGAAGTCAACACAAATCTGATTTCACCATTCTTCTTTCTGATGGGGATGATGTTAGCAACCCAGGTAGAATGATGGATTGGGAAGATAATCCTCACATCTAACATCTTTTGGATTTATGCAAGAATGGTCCCTGAGATTTTTGGATTGTAATGCCTTTGTTTCTGCCTGTAGGGTTTTACATCAGACTTCAAAGGAATGCTATGCACATCCTTGGGCTTGAAAGACTTTAGATCCACATAGGACCATGCCAAGACATCCATATATCTTTTCAGGAGTGAAGTGAATCTTTCTTTCTCCTCAGGGGAACAACATTTTCTGATGTTTACCATCCGTGGTTGGTCAGAAGAGCCCAGATTAACTTGATCTACCTCTGACAAGAAGCACCTTCAGTTTTCCTTTTATTCTAGATAAAACGGTCATGCTTGTCAAATAGACCTTCCAGAGAAACCAATCCCTTTGGAATCTTTATTGCCTTTGAGCTGATGAACTCACCATCAATCTCTTGATATGAATTTGAGATGGACTCATGAAAAGCTGATTCTGATCCTTCAAAATAAAGTTCACTAAAATTATCAGCTTTCTCAAGAAAAGACAATACCTGTTGATCATCATTGAATACTTTCCAATGCGTTGAATTATCTGGAACACTTGGACAATACACAATCTCAATGGTATACGTGTCTGTTTGAACTTTGGATGAGGAAGGAGAAGAGATGCAGACATGGCTAAAGAATCAGCTTTGTCATTGTAATCCCTCAAAACCACCTTGATAGAAAAAGCATCAAAGCATTCTATGTTGTCCCATACCTTGTTCCTGTAATGCCTTAGGTGATCATTTTTACTGATAGATCCCTTTCACTTGATTTACAATTAGCTTTGCATCTCCTTACTTTGAGATTTTGGATTCCCTTTTGTCTTGCCATTTCTAATCCTAATAACAAAGCTTCATATTCAGCCATGTTATTAGTATTATCAAACTACAACTTGAAGGCGGAGGGAAAGATCTCAAAATCTGAGATATAAGAACCACACCAACACCTGATCTAGTAGTTGAAACAACTCCCATCAAACTCGAGAGTCCAAATAGCATTAGAATCCTCTTCCTTGACATCTACAGCTGGTACCTCCGATGTCATGAAGTAATTTCCCAAGCCAACATCTTCAAAAGAATTTGAGCCTTGGGGTCATCTGATTTAGTGACCAAGTACTTTGCTTGAGGCTCGGGGTGGAGGATACGAGGAACTCCATTGATTAGAATTTTAGCCTTGGTCCAGTCCATATTGATCTCTCCTCCGACATCTTTACAAAAACCTCTTCCTAAGAGAATACCATAAGCAGTTGGGATATCAACAACCAGAATGGTCATTTTTACTCTCTTTTCTGGGAATGCGACAAATGCAAATTGTGCATCCTTGATTTGGCCAATCAAGGGGAACTTGCTTGGTTTCCATGGAGTAACACCACCATATGATTTAGTCAAGGTGAGTCCAAGGGCATGGGCTACTTTTGTGGGCATCACATTATCAGAGGCTCCTGAGTCAATTATGTAATTGCTAAGTTTGAAACCGTTTATAAGTAGGGACAAATAAAATGGTTCAATCTTCCCTAAAGAAGAAACAAAGGTCATATTATTCTGAGGTGAAGGCTGAGTAGGACTAGATAAAATGCCTTTTGAAGATGAAGGGATAATAGCCTTGCTTCTAATGAATTTGGAAAGTTTCTCAAATTGCTCAAGATTTGACTGAAGGTATTCTACTTCTGACATTTGGATCTTAGTTTTCTTTGCATGATCAATAATGTCGAAAGTAGTATATGAAGGAATGATGGTAGGCTCAGTTCTGGTTACATTGGTCTGAGCTGAGGTACTAGTCTTGGGAGTAGGAGAAGGAGAATTAGAAGAAGTTGTTACCTTTTTAGTTGTCTCCTTTTCAGTTTATGCTGAGATAGGAGAGCCTCTCTTAGCCATAACCACGGGAGCTTCTTTAATCTTCTCCTTAGAGCCTTCAACCGGTTTTCTAGGGATTCTGAGATTGAGATCGAGTGAAGACCGCAAATGACTAACCATCATGCTTGCATTCATCTTCCTCATATTCCAAGTACCCAATGTTGGAGTCACCAGCTGAATCATCATAAGACTCATCAGCATATCCTGAAGCTTCAAAATCTTCATGAGAATCTTGATCTTTTAGTTCTTCATCTTCCTCAACTATCTCTACTATTGCGTTAACAGGAGGAGCTTCAATGGCCAGCCTTGGTTGAGTAGCAGTCAACCATGGTCTATCTCTTGTGGGAGCACCATTGGTATTATTGAAATTCCATCTAGGAATATCCCGATAAGGAACGTTGCTCACCTATTGAGACATTTGCTTCTTCAAGGTGATCAAATCATTAGCCATCTTCTGAATCATAGGATCAGTAGTACCTTGAGAAGAACTCTATTTTTAGGCTTAGATGAATCTCTTCTGATCCTTCCCACTAGAATGAGATCATCTTCTATTTCAATGGTCGTAGACTGAGTAGTAGCCAAATCAGGGATAATAGACCTTCTTAATAAGAAGCTCACATCAGGAGGTTGGGCATTGATGAAGAAACACTTTTGATTTTCAAGAGTGGGAATGGCTAGCTCTAGAATCTTCCGAATCAGCTTATTGAATTTTTCCACGAAGTCCCGCATGGGCTCGTGAGACTCTTTCTTCATATGTGTAAGTTGTGCTAACAAGGCATGAGAATCTTCAGCTGGTTTGAACCTTTCTTCAAATATGGTTCTCATGGTAGCCCAATTTGTAATGCATGCATTTGGAAGATGGTAGAACCATTATGCTGCCACACCATGCAATGTTTCAATGAAGAGTTGAATAGAGACATCTTCATGAGCTACTCCAAGGACACCGCATGCTATAAAGAATGAAGCAATGTGTTCATCAGGGTGTTTCTTCCCATCACCGTTGAATTTAGGAATATTCTTACATGATCCATGTGGTAACTCATGCAATGAGAGGAGTTAGAGAAAGAGGACCAATAGCCACACCCCAAGGCATAGGTTGTGCTGCCATTCTTTTGAATGGAGTGCATACAGGGATCTAAGTATCGATAAAGAATAATGCATGGCAGGTTGTAGATGCTTCTTGTTCTTGAGGAACCCAAGTTCTTTGAATAGGTGAAGAACTTCTTGCTCAACTAGATATAACATTTGTTGGGGAAAGCCTAAAATTGTGTTGTTGAAGCAAATCAAAGAATGGATCAGTTTCACCCCTGGCTCGGCTTGACCGAGTGAAGATATTTCTAGCCAGCTTGAACTAGAAAATGGATCTCCCAAAAATAAGGCAAATACAGAGTCACCAGACACCAATAGGATAAGCTTAGTCTTATCAATCCGTATTCCCCAGTGGAGTCACCAAAAATTGTTGGTTGGATATTTTGTCAAGCCAAAATATGAGGTTTAACCACAGTACATGGGATCAAATCCCTCCTCAAAGACATAGGTGAGGCTACTTATTTATTACTAATCTAAAACACAACAGAAAGAATATATACAATATTCACACTATTCTAACCATTGGGGTTGGGATACAATCCCAAAATTCATATCAACACGAGGTGGAGATATTACCGTTGTGGAAATAGAATGGATTAGAAAAGAAACTATTATGGAAGAAACAAAATGTGAAGGGAATGAGAGGAACGTATTTTCCTTCGAGCAAACATAGATCAAGAAGTACTCATACGAGTTTTAGACAAATGTATGTAATGCTTGGAAATGATTAAAATAATCAAGAACACTAACAAAGAACAACTTAAGATCTTGAACGTAAGAACAATCACTTAAGATAAATGAATCCCACAACACAAAGTTTGCAAAATAACACTTGTTTCTATTCTTCAATGATTAAAAGAAAATACAAAGTTTTTCTTCTTTTCACAATAGCTTTCTTGATCAAAAATATCTCTCTTTCAAATACATAAGCATTCTATATTTATAATAGAAAGAGCAGAGAGAAAATAGGATAAATCCTAGAAAATAGTCATTTTAGTAAGAATCCTATTTTGCTTGACTCTCACGTAGGAGACCAAGTCAAAATTTGCTTCCTTCATGATGAAACAAAAATGAAAAAGACATGTCAATTTCTGGAGGAAAATGACATGCAACATTTATGCTTGTTCCATTTTCATTGTCCTTATCTTCCTCCAACAATGCTTGCTTATCCTAGAACTCCTGGAATTTTCTTATTATATCCTGCATCTCAGCCTCTTCTGGTGCACTGGAATGATCACTCAGGACTTCACAAGTTTCATGAGTATCACTTGCATCACCGGGAAGTTTCTTCAACCTTTTATTGAGTTTCCTCAGTGATTCCAAGACATGCTCAATCTTCACAAATTTATCAATGATTTCCAGATTGAAGGTGGCAGTTGGTTCATGCTGGATTGATTCTTGGATTTTCTTATGGAACTCATCAGCAGATAAAATATTTGAGCTCCCATCCAACACCTTGGGAAATATCCTGAAAGCTCCTCCTCATGATGTCATTAGTAGCATCAACCAATTGATCTCTAGATTCTCTCAATTTTCTACAAGCTTCATTGAGAATCTTCATCCTAAATCTTATGGCTTTGGTCAAGATGGAAATGCTTTATCCACATGAGGAATGACTCCTTCAACCAAGATACAGGATGGAACCTACTTTATTTATTGAGTTCTTTATTGAGAGCTTCAAAAGTTAGCTCGAGGTTCCCAATCTCATCTGAAAAATCCTCATCCATTTTCTCACCTCCTTTATTTATTTCCACCAAGGATTTATAAACCTCTAATGAGGCCTCAATGACTTCTTTTCCCTGAGGAGTAACCTCTGAATCCATTCATCAACCATCCTTCCTTTTTCATTGATCTTTTCGATCCTAGGTACCGATGAGAAATCAAACCTGATGGGAGTAGGAGTGGAGGATGATGGCATTGATTCGGAAGGTTTGGAAAGTTTGAGTAATACTTCTATTAACTGCTCCACTTTCTCCTTGAGCTCATCTCTTCTCACCTTTGTCTCCTTAATTTTTTGGCACAGCACATTCATAGCATCCTGTGCATCTTGTTGTGCTCCTTCCATTATTACTTTTCCCAGATCGACCCTTGTGATCTGATAGTTGGTTACCATTATATCTTCCCTGTTTTATCGGTATGGGAGTGGTGATCTCTACAAATTTGTGCTCAAGCATCCACTGAAACCCTTGAAACTATTTTGGGTTTCTTGGCAGATTTAGTAGGAGAAACCTTAAGGAACTGAAATCAAAGGCTGGTAGGGGAACTACCACCTTCCTCTTCCTCAGAGTCTGATCAATCAACCATTGAGGAGTACTGGAAGAATTTTCTCCTATTGGAGGTGTTATGGTCACATTTTTAGGTGGAGGGAGGTTTACTTGTGGAGTGGTAATGACTGCAAGTGTGGTGTCCATGGTAATGGACTCAGTGAATAGAGGTGCAGAAGGAGGAGGCATATCTATGGCCATTTTAGTTCCAGCAGAGAGAGGTGAGAGGCTAGAGAAAATGTTGGCCATGGCTGATGAAGATGGTGAAGAAATAGGAGGTGGGAGTGGTTGAAAAGGAGGAGGCGTGATCCTGAAGGACTAGAGCTTGAGAAGTAAGAGATAAACTTACCTCTGATGGGCAATCAACAAAAGGTGAAATCAGGGGTTGGCTAACCTCTACTTCCAAAGAAATTTCTCCTATTTTTGTGGGGTAGGTGAATCTGGTATATTCACTATTTCAGCAGGAGTGGTAGATGAAGCAGTTGCTTGCTCTTCTCCCTTCCTGACAAACTTAACTTTTATGGGCCTCTTGGAAGAGCTTTTATCCTTTTCTTTTCTTTCTTGAGGGCCCCACTTCCAAAGTGAGCTAACTTTGAGAAACTCTTTTCTTTATAACTCATTCCCAAGAAACGAGCCATGCCTTAGTATGTGCAAGAATTTGAGCAGATCTTTCCGCAATAGAAGATTTTTCAGCAATAGACCAATCAATAGCTGGGAACACATGTTGGTCTTCATTCAACCCATCATACGAGGCATCAGACACTTTCATTTCTATGGTGCCTTCTAGATGTCAAGCTAAGTTCTAGTGTCTAAATCTCTTCTAGTGTCAACTCATATTATCCTTTCTTCGGATGGAAACTTCATCCCGAAGATCAACCCATATGTCTTCTATGCTAGGCACATGTAGATACAGGTCCCGTATGACTTAAGGACTCCTCAAATTCAAACCCATCTCTATGCTTCATGTGCTTCTTCAATTTTTCTTGAAGCTCATGCACCACATTCTTGGCTTTCACCACTATTGAGCACGTGTACCTTCTGATGGAAATAGGGAAGGAGACAGATGGCCTTGTGCTTACTCTGTTGGAATTTGTGGAAATCCAACAATTATCTAACCAACTCCATCAAGATCAGCTTATCACCTGGGTACCTGGGAAAATGGAAAGGATCACCTAGGTACATGACCACCCAAAGATATGTGAACTTATTGAATTGTAAGAAGACACAACCCCATTTTGATACTTCATCCCATGCCTCATCAGAGACTCTTCTTTTCCTCAACTCAGGGTTCATCCTGCAGATGTTTTCGTAAAAGAAGGCATCATTCACTCTTCTGAATTGATCCTCGACCCTTCATTGTCAGCTGAGGAAAGTGCTAAAAGATGTGCTCTGCTACTCTGGTTTCCTTTGTATCCAACCCTGGGTAATTCCTCATGCCGATTGCTACATAGGTGACATATGATGACATATAGAACTTCCCAGTAGACAAGATTTTTTTCATTTGGGAGTCTATCTCATCACTTATAAGACTACCCCAATCAATCCCTTGTTCATTCTTCTTTATGATGACCATAAATTGATACATCCACCCTTGGAAATCTCTTGACTCGGGAGTCCAAACACTCGACTCAGTAGGGTGATGATATCACTGATCTCAAGAATGAAATCACTCCTAGGAACAAACTTGGGAAATCTGGAGATGACCGGCTTGGCCTTGATCAAGAATTTCTTATTCACATGCCTGATGCAATCTTCTTGATCATTATCCCAGGCCTTCTATGCTGATTGAAGATTCAAATCGACATACTCCTCAAAGTTAGGCAATCTTAGGAGGTCATCAAAGTAACCTCCATCCAACTTCACTATGATCTCTCCAACTTAATTTCTCACTGAGCGGGAAGCTGAGTCATAATTTGAAGCACATGTTAAGATGAACTCAGGGCATTGAGCAACATTGGAGTCCTACTTTGCATGAGAGGGAGGCCACTTAGCTATTGACTTCATCCAGGGAGTCTAGGAAGAATCCTTGATTCTGTTCCAAAGTCCTCCATGTCTATATTACCGAGCTGTGTCCCGGATGTCGTAGTTGCAATCTATGTAGGAAGGGGACTCCATCTTCCGGTACTTGTACTTCATCTTTCCTGACCTGTCTGACTTGTCCTTAGATTGTCTAGGATCCGACATGAGGAGTCTTGAAGAAAGAATTCCTTGATCACTTCTGGTTGAACAATCGGGCTTGAAAGCTTACTGAGTAACTCCATAGACCCGCCACACTAACCAGAACTTTAGAACTTGCAAAGCACCTGATAAAACCCAACACACTAGAATGTATGTCGGAAGTTAGGTCTTGTCAGACACTTTGTGAAACCCGATAGACTCATGGAGTGTGTCAAAACTTAGGAGATATCAGACACCTTGTGAAACCTGACACAAAGGCGAACTCTGATGGTGCCGAGAACTTCACAAAACCTGATACAAGGTGGAGATCGAAGGATGTTGAACACTTGGCAAAACCCGATACACTGCAAAGTGTATGTCAGAGGTTGGTAGATGTTCCGACACTTTAGGAAACCCGATATTCATGGAACTTTGAGATTGTTAAGCACTTGATGAAACCTGACAAACTACGGAAGCAAGAAGATGTTGAACACCCTGTAAAACCCGAAACAAAGGCATCAGGTTTTGAGATGTCAGGACATGAAAAATTCCCACCAAGTTTCTAGTTAGGAATTTTAGATTTTTTCAAAATACCAAAAGGTATATATTCCATGGAATAAATAAGAAAACACCCTAAGGGTGAATTCCAAACAAGAAGTTTCATGGGAATACAACATAAAATGAGGAAAACAACCCAAAACCCTAAACCTAGAGGGAAAATAGAAAAGAAAGGAAAACCCCCAAAAGAACACCTCAAAAACAAATCCAAAAGACCTCAAAATGGAAAGAAGAGAAAAATACCTTCAAATAAATTTGAAAATAATCAAAATGGATCACGAAATCAATCAAGAGATTCAATTGGTTTGGAGGTCGAAGAACATGTACAAAAATCCACACAAAGAAAAAAACACACCAGGTAAAAATGACGTGTAAAATCAAACTATTTATAAAGCCCTTGAATTTATTACACTTCACCTGACACGTGTTCCAACTAACCGACAACTTGACATTAATGCCATGTCATCATGCTCGGAGTGTCCAAAACCCATACAAAGGATTTGCTATCAATTCGGGTTTCAGGTTTCGAAACAATTGGCATGAAGCATGACATGTTTGGATGTTTCAAGGGTCTAAAAACCTAACAAACTAGCTTGTAATAGGGTTTTGGGCATGTTCTGAAGACAATTGACATGAAGCATGTATGAAATATGTTTCCATGTTGTTGAAACATGTTGAAAACCTAAAAATCTCCTCAAAAGGGCATTTTAGGAGATTTTTCCAAAAAAAATCTATGGTTATCTCAATTTTAGCTAGATAAAAAGGATCGTAATAATAATGAAAAATATGGTGGTGACTCCGATATCACGTGGGCGTAGGGGACATAGGGCGATCTCAATGGAGATAAAGGTAAAGCTCTACGGGCTGGTGAGTAGTTAAAATCACTACTAAATGGAGGGAATCCAATGTGAAACCTCTCAAATCTATGTGATCCAGAATGACCAATGGGTCATAAGAAAACATCAAACCATGCACAAGTAAATGCAAAAATTATGTGAAATCCTTGGTACATGATGAATTGAGAGAAAAGTATGCATCCATAAAGGACAAAGAAAAGGGCACGAAGATGGCAAAAATGGTGGAATATGAGTAATGGTGCCCCAAAGGGAACACAAATATGGCCATAAAATTGGAATTGGGATAAGGTATGGATGAAAAAATAGTGCCCTAGAAGAGGATACGAAAAATGACCCGAAGGGTAGAGGGGAAAATGGGTGGTGAAATAAAATGAACTAAGGGGGAATAAGTATGGCCACAACATGGAATTCATGCATAGATTGGAGGGATTGTGAAATAAAAATTCCCGAAGAGGGAGTAAATATGGACACAAAGGTGGACTTAAAATTAGGTAGATCGGATAAGTTTTGATGAGACAAATTGAATAAAGGTATATAAAATAGATAAGGTGAAATATATGAGATGAGATAATATATATTGATCAAACTAGATGTGACCAAAGGATACAAACTATAATAGATCATATCAAGGAGCATGTGAGGAAAAAGGTGCCTCCAATCACATTAGAGGTAAATAAGAGGGGGATCTAGGTAACGTAAGGCACATGTGACCAAAGCATGTGTAAGAAGACAACCAACAATAGTTAGCTATACCAAATATCATAAGGAAGATTATGAATGAAGTGAACTCATGAACCTAATGTTGATACGAAAAAGGATTTTTGATGTAACTCCTAGGAAGAGGGTCCTCCATAATTGGTGTTCCCTAAATCTATGCCCTAGCTCTAAAAAGGGGAAAGAGAAAATTGATCAATGCAGGAAGTTTGTTGGAAGAAAGATGACCATTACAGGAAGCTTTCTTATTATGCTAATAAAATGGAAGGATGATCAATGCTGAGAAGCCTTCAATCCCATAATACAAAAGAGTATCCATCCTTCAATGGTATGGTCTACTTTATACATATATGATATAGATGGAAAAAATGATATACATGATAGTCATTCTTTGAGGGATCGGTATATTTACTTGATATGATTTCTCTTTTTTTGAATGATCAACTTTCCTTCTAGGGATCAAACTATTTTTAATAGTTGTGAATTTTGATAAGAGCGTTCATGAATTTTGAATTTAACAATGGGAAGCACTAGGAATAGCTAGGTAGACCACTTAGGAGGGGAAAATGAATGTACAAGAGACACCCGTGAGTTCCTTTGTATGGTTCTAAGGGATAAAAAATGGGTGATGGATGTAATGATTATGGAGTCCTCACAAAAAGGGAGAACATATCCATAAGGAAAATGCTATGGGAAGAGTTGTGGTGCGCATATTTAAGGTCATGTCTAGGAAAGTGACGATAGACCACATAATTCCAAATCATTACAATGATATATAGAAGAAGATAATGATGGAGGGATAATCTAAAGCTATAAATAAGTGCTCACTAGAAGACATGTTAATAGTAGAATGGTCACAAGTACAATGCGTTAAGCGGTTCCACTTCTGGTTTACCACCGAGGGAGGGAAAACTTTCCACACAATGTTCTGATTAAAGTCACGGTTGAGATATGATGATAGCTTACAAAGGACAAAATACAATGAGATAGATGAGCGAAGATAAAAACTATGTGCTACTTTTTAAGGAAGTAAAAATATGTGTCCCTAACTAGACCAATAGATGGTCTGAGGTGGTAAGATGAGAGGATTTGTAAACTATGCGCTACCTATTAAAAGTGAGGAAGTGAGAAAAGTATGCCTCCATAATGAGATAGAGATGGCCAAAAATTTGGTCTTATAATGAAAAAATGTGAAAATATGGTGCCCCAGAAGAGGCATAAACATGGCTGAAAATGTGGACTTAGGATATAGAAATGTGGTGCCCCAAAAGAGGCACATACATGGCCACAAAGGTGGAATTTGATGAAATATGGTGCCCTGAGAGAGGAAAAAATATGGTCCCAAGGGCGGACTTAGTATGGAAAGGATGGTGCCCCAAATGAGGCATAGGTATGACCACAACAATGGACTGAGGGTGAAAAATATGAAAATATAGTGCCCCAAAAGAGGCACAAAAATGTCACAAAGGTGGAACTTTAAGGGAAAAGGATGAAAATATAGTGCCCAAAGAGAGGCACAAATATGGCCATAAAGGTGGAATTTGATGAGAATAAAGATGAATGGTCCCTTAAAGTGGGAACAAATATGGCCACAATGGTGGAATTAGGATGAGGAAAAAACTCCCCCAAGAGAGGGAAAATTATGGCCACCAAGGTGGGATTAGGAAAATGAGATGGTTGGGTAAGATCAAATGAGAGGGGTTAAATAAAATTGGATGGGATTAAAATAAAACAATGTCAAAAATGAATCCCCTAGTGTCCAAAAGAGGTTGTTTCATATATAGGAGATGATTTGATTTGGATGGGATGCGAAAGGGTTAATAAAAAGGGGATAATTCTCCCCCAGTGAAAGAGATTATATCACTTTTGAAAAATTGGATATGGATTAGTTTTTGGATGTCGAAGGAGTTTAAATGGGATCGTATTAGAAGGAATGTCGATAATAAATTTGGATTTGGATTGGATAGATGGTTGGGGCTCATAAGGGTGATTGAAAAATAAAAAAATATCAATGAAAAAGGAGGACTCTCCTTAGGAGGAATAACATGAAGAGGATAATTGATAAGGGATGATGTGGATGATTTTCTTAATGAGAAATTCATATTTCTCAATAAGAACATGGATAATATTCTAAAAGGCCTTACAATGCTCAACATCATGACCTGGGGTACGATGATAGGTGCATATAAGATTAGGGTTGAACCATGATGGTTTCTTACTATGAGGATTAAAATATTTAATAAAAGGAAGCGTGATGGAAGATGTTTGAATTAAATGTCAAAGGGTATCTACATAGGAACCGATCGAAGTGTTAATGGGAAGAAATATCTTGTGCATTTTAATAGGATGTTTTGGCTTAGGTGCGGATGTAAATTGGATGGGTAAACTAGGCATCTTGAAAGATGAATCAATTTTGGGAGGAGAGTTATATTGTCAGGATTTATTATTATAAGACATCTTAGATGAAGGGGTGACCCAAAAATATATGAGCATTTGTCTGGGATGGATTTTTTGACGTTGGATTTTTAGGAGAGGTAAGATTCAATTTCTTACGAGGATGCATGGGAGAATTTTGTGGATTCTTACCAAGAGTCTTATATTTTTATTGACAAGATTTACCCTTTGTGGGGATGACTATAATCTCAACTGGTGGATCTAAAGATTTTGGTGTGAATTTTGGATTGGTTTATGTATAAACAGTTGATTTTGCAAAGGGAGACTCAATCCCCTTTGTGTTCATTTTAGTTGGAGGTATTTGATTCATAAATTTTGTGAGAGGTATCATTGATATAGTTTCAAATTGAGAAGATGTGATTCATGCGGTGGCATTTATAGATGTAGATATTGTTTATGTTGAATGATTAAGTGTAGGATATTGATATGAGATAGGTGATGTGCGCATAGGAAACGATGTAGGTATATGTGATGAAGATGCCAAGGTATGGGTAAGTGACTTTGTTCATGAGATAGATATAGGGGTAGTTGGGATTGACATGGAGAGAGGTATGCTCTAATCATTTAGTGATGTAAGTGATGTAGTGGTAGGTGTGTTTGATTCAAATGTGGGTATATCCAAATGCGGTGTGGTTTTGGTAAAGGTAGGGATAGATATAGATGTGGAATAAGTGGTAGAAGTTAATGGGATAGGTGTGATGATCATGGACATGGTTGATGTGGATATGGGAGTAGGTATTAAAGGAGTCATAATGTTTGAGATAAGGGTAGATAATGAGGTAGATGAGATAGGTAAGGGAAGAGATGTTTGATGTATGGTATGATGTGGAAGGTGGGAATAGGTTGTTCGGTGGTGGATTAGGAAATGGTTGTTTAAAGATGGAAAGGGGTGGAAATTGCATTGGTTTGGAGGATGTATGATGTTGGAAAATAGGAATTTAATATGAAAAATATGATGCATGATGTATTAGTTGTTAAGGAACATGATGCATGGGAATAGGTTGCGAAGGTTGAATAGGTATGGTATATGAAACAAGGATAACATTGATACAAAATAAAAGGGGTGGAATAGGATTCATTGGTTGACATGATCAAGAGGTGGAATTATGGAGAAAGTAGTCATAGATGGGGCTAGAAGGAGGCCCAAGAGTAACCAAGGTGCTAATGAAATATCGTTTATTCTATATGTTGGAGGATTTGTAGTAGTTAATGTGATAGGTATGGGGGTTGTAATTATGGTTAATGTAAGTATAGGTGAAGTGTCGATGGTTTTGGATGTACAACATGAGAAGTGATGGATAAAGATGTAAAAAATCTTGGTGTATTAAAGTCAAAGGGGATGTTTGATAGGATGGGATATAATTAAAAGGTTGAGATCGAATAGTAATATGACGAGATGGGACATGTTGTGATTATGATTGCTATTGATAGGTAAGAATATGATGTGATTGTTGAGATTGAATAGACTGTTGTGAGATAGGGATATTTTATTGTTGAGTATTGGGAGATTGAGATGGTTGGATAGGTATTCTAGTGATAATATCATGGAGTAGAGATGGTTTTGCTTAAGGTGATGGGGGTGGAATAAGATCCACCGATTGAGTGGATTGACATGATTGAGATGTTTTAGGGGGTTTACAATGTAGGAAGTCATAGATGGGGCTAGAGGGAGGCCCAAAGGTTTCTAAAGAGGTATGAGGTGGAGGTGTGGTTGGTCGAGAGGAAATGGGCAGATGGGAGATAGAGAATTGGATTCTAAACAGGATCTATTTGAATGATATGGTCTTTACAAGGTTGAGAGATCCAATTTGGAATCTCAAGATTATTGGATGAAGTAGTAGTATTGTTAGATATATCATAGTGTTACATTATCTGATCTTGAAAATAAGTAGTAGTAGTACCATGTGTAAAATAAGAAAATATTTGTTTATGAAATGTGTTCACAAATAAGTCAAGAAGAAAAGTTTTAAGTATCTGGATTTAAGAAAGTGTGAAAAATAAAAAGGGGTTGGATAACAAGGTACGTAGGAAAAGGAAATCTAGATTTGGTTTCAGGAAGTTATGGCTAGGGAAGTCTCGGGAGGCTTCTTGTTGGGTGATGAAATCCCAATTAGTCCACTAGGTAGGAAGATGTCTAGATGTGTTGATTGATGTGTTAATTTTAGGTTGTGTGTGATAGATGTGAGATGCAACCGATTAACCCTTATTTAAGCTATGTTATCAAGTAAAATGCAAAGGGTTATTTTTAAGACAAATCCAAATGTGAAGTTCGATGAGAAAACACATAAGGAAGGGAAAATGTGATGTAAAAAGAGAAAATAAGAAAAAAAAAGGAGAATATTGTTGGTGTGTGTTATTTTCCACATCATTAGGTGAGTAATCTCACTTAGGTGATATCGTAGGTCCATGTTTCATTTAGGGTCATTATGAGATTATCTTATGTGTCGGTGTCGTCACATCGGTGCATCGGTCGTATATGTGTCATTGGGAGTTACACTTCTATTCTCGGGGAATGTAACTCCCCTCTTTACTCGAGTTGTCATGATTGCAGCACTCGGGATTACTCAAAGACCTCCTATATGTACACCTCATTTGATCTATGAGATAGAGGAGAGTTTTTTGGCTTATCGAGGTTCTACCTGTTTGTCGAATCTTTGCATGCACATTCGGTTGATGCTCGCTCCTCTCGAGATCTCTTCACGCTATCATTCACACATGTCCATTGATGTGCACGTCATCCCTCGTGATCCTCTCTTACAGGTTTTAAACCCTCTTTCATGGTATCAGAGTGGATCTTGTGGATCCTTCCACTCTTCAGCGTTGCTCATGCATTTTCCAGCTTCCAGTGTGATATACATATTTCATTGCGTATGTCGTAATGGATATTATGATCGTGCTCTATTTGCATTGATTCGGGTTTCATACCTCTTTTACATTTGTTCATGTGATCGTGGTGTTTTTGGGGTGTTCATGCTTTTACAGCTTTTGCATGTGGTCTTCAGAGGTTGTCGTGTTGTTTTGTATCGGTTTGCATCCAATCTTCATCCACTCGAGTTCCTCTGCAAAGGGTTGGCCATTTGCTTTGTCTTGGCTCTTCATACTCATGCATTAGATTTCAATTCTTTTCTCGAGCCTACCACTACACACTCAAAGCTCACTCTACATTATTTCCCTCTTCTACTCATTGTTTTCATTCATTCTTGCACTACATTAAATCAATCTTGGGCTACTCTAGTTATTTGGTGTTCTCCTTGTTTGCACACTATGAATGCTCATCTCACACTTGCATTGTTTGGCTCAAGTTCTGCTCCCTTGTGGTTGGTTTTGCCACTCTTGCTTTAGCTTCATTGGTCTATGTAGCTTGTAGCTCTTCCCTCCACCTACGTGTAGCTCTTGGCTCATGGTTCCTTGTTGGCTCGTGGACATGGCTTGGCTCTCAAACCCAACATCCACCGCTCCAAATCAGCTTGTGTTTTGGGTTCGTGTGAGCCTGTGTGACCTTGACTGTTAGTAAGGAGTCACTTCGGCCTAGCTTAAGTTTGTTTTTCCAGTGCATAGAGCCCCTTGTTCATCTTCACAGCCCCCACCTTACCACGTTACAGTATCCACGCACCTACTCACAGTCTGCTCACATCTCGTGCACTTGGCTTCAATCATGGCATGCTCTTCCTTCGAACAAGCCCCCGTTCATTTCTATGTTATACATGCTACAATTATCTATCAATATCAATCTCCAGCACTACCTTGACGGACCGAATGTTACCTCTCCACACCTATGTTGCTCGACAGTTTTAGGCTATTACTAGCACATGGCTTGTACCGGATGGTTTGACTTGCATCCCGAACTGCTCTGTCAAACATGGTCGCTTGACTAAACACTTGCCACTGGCTGCATAACTCGTAGATGGTTACACTTGGCCAAATCTGCTGGGTGACACTTGGCATTCACTTCAAACTCTGCAAAGATCCCCTATCAAGTTTGGTGCATCCACATGACAGCCTACAAACCGACCTGCACACCATCCAACTCAGTCAACATTTCAAACATGCGCCCCCCATCAATTCCTTTTAGAAATTGTTTGCAGGTTAAAACAAACCTCTTTTTTAATGTTTTCAGGCAAAACATTTATTCCTTGGCATTGTAATAATTTTCAAGGTTGTATTTTTTCTTGTTTAATGTCCTTCCTACCCATGTCGAAGACAAAGGGTGAGGTTCGGGGTTGGCAGGAGGCTAATCCCCCTCACAAGAAAAACAAACCCTTGCTAAAATTTGATGTCGTTTCCAACAAGAAGTCACACAATACCCTTTGCACTCGTTTTGAGCACTTTTTTAATCCATTTGCAACGTCTATTGGCATTTTCCATCAGTTGCGGGAATCGTAATAATGCCATAACTTTTGACTCGCAGCTCATTTTTGAGCGCTTCCTTGGTCAAAGTTACATGATTTCTCACACTTTACGTGATGGAATTGTCATTTTGTAAACGCACTACTTTATAAAGTGCCACATTCTGGGGGGTTGACTAGTACTCTTGGGTTTTCACACGCAGACGCATTATCGGCCGAGTCCGACGTCTTGCTTTTGTGCACCTTGCACTTTTGATTCCACATCATGGAGAGTGCTCTTTCCAGACTTGAGCATCATAGGATCACCTTACAGCCTCCACCACTTCTCACCGGAGAGGGAACTATTCAGCTTGGCGTGCTTCCATGGAACGTTACTTCACCCACAAGGGTCTTTTACCCTTCTTGCTTGGGCCAGTTCCTGCACCCATTGATCATCATCATCTAGAGGACTTTCTCGACACTTGTGACCACATATTTGGTCACATGATGATGCATGTCTCTCATTCTCTTTGGTTTCACGTGGCAGACTCAGATCTACCTCACCGTGTCTGAGCATTCTTCAGTCCCTCTATAGAGACACTTCACATACTGCAGTCATTGTTATTGATGTTGATTTAGTTGTTTCCTCTTCTTCATGTGATGATAATTCAACTATCTGAGACTCACTTGATTCTACTTCTGATGATGAGGATTGTGCACCCAGCTCTGATGTCGAGAGTACTACAGAGGACTCTTCTCCTCTTTCTCTCACTATTCCAAAGAGTGTTGACACATCCCACATCTCATCAAATATTAAGCAGTCTCCTATACATTCTCATACAATCATCACACCAGCCTCTTTTCCACCTTCAGTGTGTGAGGCCCCTTCCACTCCTTTACCTCCATTGGATGACTCATATCTATCTGACATCACTCTTCTGTTTGTTAATCCCCATCATTGGGAAGAGTATCTACTTGACCTTAGTCATCTTTTCATAGAGTCTACTTGTGATGCACTACAAGTCCCCATCCATCTACAGGTGTTTCACAAGAGTTCATCATCTCTATTGTTGGAGTGCCCTTCCAGACTCTTACCACTCCCATTTTTACGGAGACCTTCATTGATCCACCCTTGCTTGTGGATCCATTTTCTATTGTGGGGGATGTTTTGTTCCCTTCACATCACTTGGACATCCTTTCTGTGGGTGTTCCTCTTTTTCACTCTAATAGTTCTACGTATGTGGCATTACCTTCGGTTCCTTGGCACTCACTCGCTATACCTATGTAACACTTCCGTGCACCAGACTCAGAGTTCTTCATGTTGCTGCCTTCAGTTTCCCTTGTGGAGTGGGTGGACTTCCAACATGTCATTTCTTTCCTTCCTAAGGACAAGCACACTGCTTCATCATGGGTGGCTCTTCTTTTAGTCTAGAGTCATAGGATCTCATCATCGACATTCTTCTGGGAGACTTCTTAGAGCTGCAGAGTTTAGATCCGTCCATGGTATCTTCTGCATTCCTCTCATCTCCCTCTTCTCCTCTCTTCTTCTTCTTTCCAAGAGATTACCTCTTTGTACATGGGTACCTTTTCAAGCTTGTCTATGGCCGAGACAAATATTTGGCATCTTTCTTAGATTAGAGAGTGTGTTTTTCTCTTGTGGTGGATGTTTTTCCCACTAGGTTTCCTTCACTGCTTGGGATCTTTTCTTGTAAGTGGGTACCTCATCAAACTTTGTGTTGGGAACCATTTCTCATTTTTGAATTGCCACCTCATCTTAAGTTACGATTAAGGGGGGGTGTTGGTGTGTGTTATTTTGCATATCATTAGGTGAGTCATCTCACTTAGGTGATCTGAAAACGTGTGTTGTATTTTTTTCACTTTTAAAAGTTTCCAAAGATCATAATTTTCTTAACCAATTTTAAGTATTCTAAACTCCAAAAATTGATTAAATTCTGATTATTATGCATCCATAGAAGTGTGGAAAATTTGGATAGCAAATAAATAATCAAAAAACTGAAAACACTCAGATAACAAACAAGATTGTTTACGGGGTTCGGAAATTCCTACGTCCTTGGGTTTAGATTGAACCAATCCATTAATAATATTGAAATGTAAGTACAATAACTCTTACAAAAAACCAATAATGAATCACAACCTACAAATGAGCTGATCAATGTCCCAAGAACTCTGAAAAATAGCAGAAAATTGTCCCAAGAACGATCTGTGGCTCCTACAATGTTTTCACAATGTGATCTCCTATAACTACGTTAGAAAAACACCTACAAATGGAGATTTAAAAAAATTCTATGAAAAAAATCATATATCTGAGATCATTTCTGAATTTTTAACACTTTTCATGTTTACACCAAGTCACATTTCAGACCAAAAGTGCATTGAAATTCATGTTTTCCATCTAGCTATCTTGTAGATCCCTGTTAAAAACTGCATTCAAAGCTTCCAAAAATAGGTTAAAACTCAATTAAAAACATCAAATCTTACATCGTTGGAATCATCTCATAATTCCCTCCATTTCACATTTTTACTCCAAGTTCCCAATCTGATTGCAAGGCCTTCAAAAATGGCATTTTCTGAAAACTTCATCCTTATGGCTTTTACACACTGCACTGACACCTCCCCATTACAAATATAAGTGAGCTTTATTTATAACACTTGCAAGAGGGTGGTGGGTTGGTAAGGCCAATTATATTTTTATATGAGGTTATGGGTTCAAATCCCCTTCCATAGGTTTAGGTGCCCAATTTAGCCATTGACCCCACATTTGATGGGAAAAGGATATGATAAGCCTTTAAATAACTTTTTCTTCACAAAATCCTCCTTATCCCATGGGATTAGGCTTATTCCCATAGAATGGATTAAATAAATATTATTATTATTATTTTAAATCCAAAGCCACTAAAACCTTCCAAGTTTCATGCCCATAATATGCCATTTGTCCACGTCGAGTGTGCCACGTCATCATTTGACCACAACTTTGACTATGCATATCTTTCAGCATACGAACTCGATTTTGGTCTATTCAAAATACGTCGGAATGCTCTCGGTGATATCTACGCAATGGTGCTGATCCCAAATGATTTCAATACCATCAATTTTACCATTGACCAATGTTGACCAAATGTTTGACCATACTTTGACCCAAACTTTGACCAGTCATATCTTTCGCATATAGACTCGGATTTCGATGTTTAAATAGTCGACAAAGCTCTCAGATTCCTCTATCTCATTTTACACTTGTCCACTACCAACTGAGCCACTTGGCCAATTGTGCACGTGTCCATGTCATCTTGGATCTGTTGACCAATGTTGACCTTCCAGTTGACCAAACTTTGACTGGACATATCTTAAGCTCATAGTGTCCGTTTTTCACGTTCTTACAGTCATCGGAAATCTCTTTGAAGGATCTACTACACTAGCATGGTTTAGGGAATTTTAGGGAACATTTTGACATAGAAAAATATCCCTAATCACTCCTCCCTACTGAGAAGGCTTTTTGTCCACAAAAAGTTGTGTATCAACCCACAAATAATGTTATCTCTTCCTGCATTGCACAAACACATACAAGAACCCAAAATAACATTATAGGTTAAATAAATACAAATAGTTGATTAGCTAGTCACATAACCGATCAAATAATAACACCCAATTAAGCTAGTGTTTCAACTCAAACGCTTACAACCTCACAACTCTGCACACAACCAACTGAATGTCATATCCTATGTAATGCCATCACAATTAACTAACCAGATAATAACACCCATTCTATTATGGAAAGCTAGTGTTCAATTGTCACTTTGTGATATGGATGATTACTTAAATTACAATTTCATAAACACATATCAGTATACCAGACATCTAAACTACCCATAATTAGGCTAGTGCCCACTTGTCCATCCTAAATCAAACTAACCATTGCAAGTATTCACTATCCGAATAAAATAGACTATCAACACCCAAAATAGCTATAGTCAACAACTAAATCCATGGAATCTTCCAAAAACACTTAATCGCCATCACAAATGATAAGTTAAATAATAACACCCATCTATAATCAAGCTAGTGTTCAATCGACACTTTGTGATTATGATGATTACAACTACAAATATTCACTATCCAGAATAATTAAACCATCAACGCCAAAAATGGCTATAGTCAAAATCTGAATCAACGTGAATCTGCCAAATATTCTATCCATACATTGAATTGTAAAGGGATAGATTATAAACTTTATGCTTACCCAAAATTGGTGAATTGCTATAATCTACAAAATGATCACCTGGTGCCTTTGCAAACCAGTTTGTTAGTGTAATAAATTTACACCCTAATTGCAACCACATCTGATAGTTACAAAAATCAAATTTTCCCAAAATGAGGGTCTTATTGCAAATAACCAATTTACACAACTGACAACCGTATAAAACTACAAGTTTCAAATTTAGACATGCTACTGATGCCTATCCCTACATACTATTTTCAACAATGGAACTACCAACCAATCTAAGAAAACAAAACATGAGTATGATGAACCTATCACTCAAATATTCTCTTCAGTTGTTTCCATTCATTTTCAAAGCTTAAATATCAACTTAGGAACAAATCCTTATCAATCAACAAGAATCCCTAAAATATAGCTCTAAAAATTTTGCTTGCCTACTATCAACAATTTACTGTAGTGCAAATGTAAATTTGAGGAGTGTTTTTCCCAACCAATCACTTGGGTTTTTCCATTTTGGTTTTTTTACCTCCTCAGTACCAAAATGAGTTTTAGTTAGGTTTAGCACTATTGGTTTTACAATACTGTTCTTTTTAACAACTTTCCAATTTTGTTGTTTAGGAACAAACCAACAAACCTTAACATCATGACCATTCCTATTACAATGGGAACAAAATTTAACTTCCCTATTTTTAGGAGTCTTACCCATTTTACCATTCTCAGAACTTTGTCTACGAGAATGATTCCCTGTTTAGGAGAGGTAACATTCTTGTCATTTCTCACCTTTCCTTGGTGAGATTGGTCTTTAGCACTTGCCTTATCATTTACAAAAGGCATTAACTTCTTAATCAATTTTTTTCTCTTCCAACAATATGCAATAGAATGATTAGTACCTTCACAAAATGTGCAAGGGAAAGCATATTTTGCCTACCAAAGCTATATTGTTCCAACTGAAAGAGTGTATTAGAATTTTTAGGATTTAATTTTCCCTTAGTGCTATTTTTAGTGTAAGTGGAAGGAGGTGGAATCTGATTACCTCTTTTACCTATTTTCTTACACCTTTCATTATTCCTCCTGATGGTGGAATCCTGCAAATCTAGTGGCGTGGACTCTTTGTTGTTGGAAGTTTGTCTTCCTTCAGCTTCTTTGGAACTTTCTCCAATTTCCATTGGCCTACTAGAATAACCCAAACCTACAAACCGAGGCTACTCCTCTACCTATATTGGGTTAGCGATACCTTGTTCATTTTTACCAAGGCCCCTTCTATTATATCCCATTTTAACCATTAGTTTAGATACAATTCTCTCAAGATGATTTTCAAACCGACCTAAAGGAATATCTTAAACTAAATTAGAGGAAGAATTTAAATGTGAACAATGTGGAATCGATTACCTCTTTTACCTATTTTCTTACACCTTTCATTTTTCCTCTTGATGGTGGAATCCTAACAATCTAGTGGCGTGGACTCTTTGTTGTTGGAAGCTTGTCTTCCTTCAACTTCTTTGGAACTTTCTCCAATTTCCATTGGCCTACTAGAATAACTCAAACTTACAAACTGAGGCTGCTCCTCTACCTGTATTGGGTTAGCAGTACCTTGTTCATTTTTACCAAGGCCCCTTCTATTATATCCCATTTTAACCATTAGTTTAGATACAATTCTCTTAGTATGCTTTTCAAACTGACCTAAAGGAATATCTGAAACTAAATTAGAGGAAGAATTTAAATGTGAACAACTTTCAAGCATTCTATCATAGTACCTGCATCTGATTTAGAAGGCATTTCCTTCTTGTGTTCACCTTGTTGCAACTTTTCCAAGAGGGCATCCTTGGTCCGTATTTCTTCCTGCAACTCTTTAACAAAGCCCATCAAATTCTTGCTTTCTAAAAGTCATCTTGTTGACATACTCCTCTTTCTTGGCTAAAGAGGGATTTGGTTCAGATCTCAACCATTCTATTTCCTCTTGTAGGGAATAGACATTTTCTCTCAGGATGTCATTCTCTTCTTGGAGTTGATGGTTTAGGACTTCTAAATCAACCAGTTGTTCGGTTTGTCCATGATTCCTTGTTCAGCTGCACAACCTATAACTCCAACACTGCACACTACAAATGAAGATTAAACAAGCTAAAAACTGAAATCTGAAATCAAACTAACTCTGAAAACCAACTGCCAATAACAATTCGAAGCTACTCATACAATCTAACTACTCTGATACCAAACTTGATCTGAAAACGTGTGTTGTATTTTTTTCACTTTTAAAAGTTTCCAAAGATCATAATTTTCTTAACCAATTTTAAGTATTCTAAACTCCAAAAATTGATTAAATTCTGATTATTATGCATCCATATAAGTGTGGAAAACTTGGATAACAAATAAATAATCAAAAAATTGAAAACACTCAGATAACAAACAAGATTGTTTACGGGGTTCGGAAATTCCTACGTCCCTAGGTTCGGATTGAACCGATCCATTAATAATATTGAAATGTAAGTACAATAACTCTTACAAACAACCAATAATGAATCAAAACCTGCAAATGAGCTGATCAATGTCCCAAGAACTCTGAAAAATAGCAGAAAATTGTCCCAAGAATGATTGTATCTAAACTAATGGTATCTCTCTACGGTGTTTTCACAATGTGATCTCCCTACAACTGCGTTAGAAAAACACCTAAAATGGAGATTTAAAAAAATTATATGAAAAAAAATCATATATCTGATATCATCTCTGAATTCTGAACACTTTTCATGTTTACACCAAGTCACATTTCGGACCAAAGTGCATTGAAATTCGTGTTTTCCAACTAGTTGTCTTGTAGATCCTGTTAAAAAATGCATTCAAAGCTTCCAAAAATAGGATAAAACTCAAAAAAAAATAAAATCTTACATATTTTGGAATCATCTCAGAATTCCTTTGATTTCACCCTTTTACTTTGAGTTCCCAATCTGATTACAAGGCCTTCAAAATGGCATTTTTCTCGAAAACTTCCTCCTTATGGCTTTTACACAAACACTGCACCTCGCCCATTACAAATATAAGTGAGCTTTATTTATAACACTTGCAAGAGGGTGGCGGGTTGGTAAGGCCACTTATCTTTTTAGATGAGGTGTTGGGTTCAAATCCCCTTCCATAGGTTTAGTCACCCAATTTAGCAATTGACCCCACATTTGGTGGGAAAAGGATATGATAAGCCTTTAAATAGCTTTTTGTCCACAAAATCCTCCTTATCCCATGGGATTAGGCTTATTCCCATGGAATGGATTAAATAAAATATTATTATTATTATTTTAAATCCAAATCCACTAAAAACCTGCCAAGTGTCACACCCATAATATGTCATTTGTCCATGTCAGAGTGTGTCACGTCATCATTTGACCACAACTTTGACTATGCATATCTTTCGCATACGAACTCAGATTTGGTCCGTTCAAAATGCATGAGAAATCTCTCCATGATATCTACGCAATGGTGCTGATCCAAATGATTTCAATACCATCAATTTTACCATTGACCAACGTTGACCAAATGTTTGACCATACTTTGACCCAAACTTGACCAGTCATATCTTTCGCATACGGACTCAGATTTCATGTTCAAATAGTCGACGGAAAGCTCTCGGATTCCTCTTTCTCATTTTACACTTGTTCATTACCAACTAGACACTTGGATAATTGTGCATGTGTCCACGTCATCTTGGATCTGTTGACAATGTTGACCTTCCAGTTGACCAAAATTTGATTGCACATATCTTAAGCTCGAGTGTTCATTTTTCACATACTTACAATCATCAGAAATATCTCTAAAGGATACACTACACAAGAATGGTTTAGGGAAGTTTAGGGAACATTTTTAAATAGAAAATATCCCTTGATCATTAGGTGAGATTGTAGGTCCATGTGTCATTTAGGGGTCATTATGAGATTCTCTCACGTGTTAGTGCGTCAAGTGCGTCAATGCATCATATGTGTCATTGGGAGTTACACTTATATTATGGGAATGTAACTCCCCCTCTCTACTCGAGTTGTCATGATTGCAACACTAGGGGTTACTCAACACCTCCTATATGTACACCCCATTTGATCTATGAGATAGAGGAGAGTTTTGTGGCTTATCGAGGTTCTACCCATTTGTCGAATCTTTGCATGCACATTCAGTTGATGCTCACTCCTCCCGAGATCTCTTCATGTTGTCGTTCACACATCCGTTGATGTGCACGTCATCCCTCATGATCCTCGCTTGCAGGTTGTAAACCTCTTTTAAATACATGTAGAATGTTTTAACTTTTTATTTGATCTTCAAGAAGACACAAGTGAAGATTGATCAAATCAATCAACCCCAACATGATCAAGTAAAATAAAATATTTTCTTGCATTGTTAGTAGAAGAAAGAAGAAGCACAAAATAAAAATAAATACAAGGAATCACCTAAAGGGTGGCCCCATCAGGGCGTTTCGTGAATGTTTTAATTTTTCATTCTTTTTTAAGTTAATGATCTAGTACTAAAGAAAACTAGATAACCTCAAAACATGGAGGGTTTATGGTACCTCAAATGTCATGATGTGGATGAACAGGGGAAAAATGAATGATCCTCGCCATGCGAGGTAGATGTACTTGCAAAATAAGAATCACTAAAAAGGAGATTGATTAGAAAATTTGTGCAAGGGATACCCAACAAATCCGGTTCAAAAAGTGTTTCCTTCCTTTCATGGATGTCAACCCCGTTTGATAAAAGAAAGAAAAGTAAAGGATGTATAAGTAGATAGCATGCAAAAAATGAAGAAATACATAATCAAAGTGATAAAGATTGATCTAAGTCTTGATTTAACTAAATAAAATATAAATTAAATTATACCGACTAAGTCGACGATGACCGAGATTGTGCGAGAGGCGAGCTCAATGATGACATGTGTGAGTGGATCTAGACATCAAAGTAAATATACAAATCTAGAAGGATCTAGATGGAAACTTAATGTAAGAGAAGCCTATGGATGTTGGGATGACCTACGAGAAGAATGTCTAGCACAAAAGGAAGGAAAATGGCTTTAAAAGTGATTGGAATGGGATGGTTGACAAAAAAACCCTTGTCGAAGGTGACTAGGGTGGCGCGATGATGAATGTAGTAGGGTAGCACAAGGTTGAGAGTAGATGGACTGGAAAATCAACTGTAAGTAAGGAAACTGGAAGATAAGGTGATAACGAAGCTCTAAGTGTTGCTTAAACCTAATAAATGTTATATCTAACAAGATAATAATGGATATAATTTAAGATAACACAAGAAATCAACATAAACCTCTCGAAGTCAATCGTTTGATCAAAAAAGTTTCTAAGGACTTTAAGAAGGTTGACACGATTTTGAGATACTCCGGTTTGGAGATGGATTCATAGAATGCAAGAAAATCAAGTCTTTTGTCATGTATGGGTGTTTTTGGTGTCCCTTTTAGAAAGGAAGATATCAGTCTTATAGGGTCAACGGTGATTGGGATATGTTGCCACCGAGTGCGAGAAAATTTCCCCAATGGGTTTGATTTTGTGATTTAGTCAGGATTTCTGGTTTTTAAGGATGGGATAAAGTACTTTAAAGCTTCTAGGTGGGAAGATGTTGTTTAGGGATGTGTCATGGGTAGTTAGGGGATAAAAATAGGTAGGATAAAAGCTAGGAAAAAGTATATTGATGTAGATTTAGAATAAAAGCATCCTGAAAGGATATTTCGTTTGGGCACAATAGATATTAATTAATTAATGAAAAATAATATATCAATGTTTATTAATAAAGATTAAATTTGATGGGATAATAAGTGGGAATTTAAATAAAATAATGAAGAGGGATGAATTGAATTAAAGGGGTCTAGCTAGAACCATGGTGAAATGTGCACACATGGGAAAACAAGGGTAGAAATACCAAAAATAGGTGTCTACAATCTGATGTGAATTATATGTTACAAACAATATATCGTATGGGAACTACATAAGGCTTGATCCTTTTAGAGTGTATTTAGTGCACTTATATTCTCCACGGTACATTCAAGCCAATATGATACAATTATAATAAATGGAAAACACTAGCGATCCAAAGTTTTACAGATAGTGTTTACAATGACCATAATGGTAAGAGCCTAGCGGTCACTCAACTAGGTCATGATTTATTATTTATCGTTATTTTCAAAATAAGAAACTGTTGAACCTAACGTCCACTGTGCCATTACTTTTGATAAGTAATGAAGCTAAGCATTTCGTAAAAACTTTCTTCCATACGAAACGTTGTGACTTATATGTTACTGAATAATATATTTTATGGAAACTATGTATGGCTTAATCCCTCTCGAGGGTTTGTAGTGTAGCACTTTTCTCCCCCATGGATAGTCCATCAAATATGATACAATTATAATCAATGAAAAATACTAACGAGCCAAAAGTGTACAAAAAGTGATTAGAATGAAAAGATATAATGGTAAGACCCTAGTGGCCGCTAAGTTAAGTCATGATTTGTTATTTTATCGCTATTTTTAAACTCTTAGTGATTTTTACCCTCAATCAATGCAACGTATCAGACGGTAAATGTTTTCAACCTAATAAGAGTAACACTCTAAACGTGTTAACACAAGTTCAAAAAAATTGGAATAAATTTCTTCAAATAGTATTATAAGTATAAGTTATGTTAGAGTAAGATATAATAGACCCTTTTTAAAGTGGTACTCAATAAACAATGTTAATACTAAAATATTTTCTCAAATAGGTATAAACCAACATGACCTTTTAGAGAACAATGTTTCCATGAAAATGACTATAGTGAAGAGGTCCATACTTACGTTTAGGAAAAGTGTAATCCTTTTCGTTTGTATTTAATAGCTTGTTGTGTAATTTATCACCAACTACTATGCTTTAAATATTGTACTTAGACTAATTCTGAGATATTTAATCCTCATGACTATAGTATGCCTGATATACATATATTTCACATTGTATTATATAAAAAAATGTTGAGCCACCACTAACTCCATTAATGTGATTTGTTGCTCAAACACTCTCCTCAAAATACCAAACATTAGATATTTTGACCACTATGCTTTAAATATCTTCCTTAGTCTTGTTACAAGTATTTAATTCTCATGACTACAGTATGGCTGATATACACATAATTCACATCGTCTTGTAAAAAAAAAAAGATCCCAAGCTACAGCAAAATCCATTAATTTGATTTGTTGCTCAAACATTCTCTTCAAAATAAAACATATTAGATCTTAATGTCCTCTACACTTTTCCATTCAATAGGTGTAAATTTCTAAAAAAGAATGTTTTAAGTTGTTTTATATGTCAACTAGAAGTCTATCTACCACTAAAGTGTATATTTTTAACGTTCCTATCATGTCATTTATGGAATGTTATAGCTTTTCTAACTCATAGATAATCCTTTCAAAAGGTGCAAATGGTTTCTTATATTTCAATGCACCATAGTTGGCTATCAAAATTTTATAAAAATCTATTATTATTGATTTGATCACAAAAATATGAATTGTTATAACCAGTTGAATGATACATAAGATATCTTTTTGAAGCCTATGCATCACTAACCATTAAGTTAATTAATCTCTAATGATACATACTAAATAACTCTAGATGTTGGTGACCGCTAGGGTAGTATTTATATTCCCTCTCAAACAATGCGAGAAAAACATTTTAAACTTCAGAAAAACCTAATTACTAATGTATTTTACTATAATTAT
Organism: Taxus wallichiana var. yunnanensis; assembly: GCA_018340775.1. Lineage (NCBI taxonomy): Eukaryota > Viridiplantae > Streptophyta > Pinopsida > Cupressales > Taxaceae > Taxus > Taxus wallichiana. Next base: position 154,227,940 of record CM031237.1, read on the forward strand.
AAAGAAATTCTTTTGGAACTCTTTTGTGGCCTCTAAATAAATTCTAACCAAGGGAATTTTGTGGGAGATAGGAAAAGGTAATACAATCAGTTTCTGGTATGATAGTTGGATTGAGGATTTTCCCTTAGCTAACTTGACAACATGGAAAAGGGTTTCTCAGTTCTATGAGGATATGGGAAAATATTGGATAAGAGATTTCTAGATTCAGGAGGAAATTGTTAGGTGGGAAACCATTGTTCCTCCACCGGAATTTGATGGAGATATTCAAGCTGTTTAGGGATCTCAACAATAAATTAGGATATTTTCATATCCCCATTTTTCAGACTAAAGAAGATTCCATTAAATGGAAAGAGGAAGACTCTGGAAATTTCTTGGTAAAATCAGCCTATATGTTAAATGTTAAGGATGGTCTATCGACATTAAAATTTTCCTCCATAATTTCTATCTTATTAATGTATGTATTAGGAATAGGATTTTGTTAAAGTATAATTAGTAAATGGCATCCAATAGAAGATAACGGCGCCATCGATGCAGTGCCGCCATAAAGTAGAGAGTATGGTAACAGTCAAAAGTACAATAGGAATGTTGTGATAAAAAGTAAATATTTGTCGTAAGTGGTCCGGTAATGTTAAAATGTCAAAGTTGGGGTAAGTAGAGAAGTAGGGTCTACATGATTAGGAATTAGAAATAGTATATTTGTAATAAGGACAAGGAGTGATGTCATAAATATTTTGTGTATTTTATTTGTAGAAAAGTGCAAAAAGGTGGAACCCATGTGAGATGATAAGGTTTATCTTATCTTAGAAGATAAGCCTACATGTAAAGGAAAGAGTTTAGGCATGAAATATGATTGGCGAAGAGATTTCCTATCCTATTTTAGAGATAGGGTGGATAAGCTTGAATTCCTATAAATGGAGAGGCCATCCCCTCTCATTTATCATAGAGCAAAGTTGTAATAATTATTTTATGAATAAAGGATTCTTTGTGAAGGTGTGTTAAGGAAGTCATCAAGAGGAGTAATTGTGAAGTTTCTCCCATAACTATTATTGGAATCAAATGGAGTTGGTAACACTTGGAGTAATTCATGAGTGAGATTGTAATAATTCCATGTTAATAATATATTTTACAGTTGTATTTCAGATTTTTCATCATTCTTTTTTTGTCATAGTCTGTGGTATTCTTGTGTTATGTTTGTTGTTGTGTTTCTAGATTACTACCACCAAACCAAAAGTTGTGCATTACTAAAATAACCATAGCACGAGGAGTTCCTGGTGAAATATTATCGAGTGTCGGATTCATGTCCATAGGTCTCCAAAAATACTATTGAGGTAGGCTCTGGGTGAAGGATCTTATCCCAAAGGTTAATATCTTTTATTGGTTGGCTGTCCAAAATAGAATTATTGTGTGGAAAATTTAAGGAAGCGGGGAATGAAGCTTGCCCAATAGATTCTCTCTCTATAGGAAAGAAGAGGAAAATGTTAATCATCTTCTCCTTCACTTGTTCCTTTTCCCAAGAAGTGTTTTCTTCCATCTTGGATCAGTTCAACATCCAATGGATTATGCATTCTACTATCAAGGATTGCGTCTTTCAATGGGAGAGTCCCTTGACTTCCCTTTCCTGAGTCGCCTGGAATATTGCCCTCCCTCAACTTTTTGGGGTTTATGGAAGGCTAGGAATGATTACATTTTCCGGGATCGAAATCTCTTCTCTTAAGACTAAAAAGAAAAAATTTAGCGGACATAAAGGAAAAAAACAAACTCTTTAGAGGTAAGGCTAAGAAACCTTTCCCAAAATGGGAGTAGAAAGTTCTTGATAAGTTCACCTTTGGACCGGTGAAAGTCATAGACCTAGAAAGAAATCCTCTTGGAATAGGCCTATGGAAAATGTTGTTAAGATAAATTTTGATGGGGCGTCTAAAGGGAATCTGGGCCAAGCGGGGAGGAGGAATTTTAAGAAATAGTGAAGGTGAATGGTTGTTTTTTTATGTTGGGTTGTTAGGGAGTCAAACAAACAATATGGTGGAAGCTAGAGCTCTTCTTTGGGGTATTTTGTTGGAAAAAGAAAAAGAGTTCAATGATATCTGGATCGAGGGTGATTCCTTCATCATTATTAATGCTCTAAATAATAAAGGATCCATTAATTGGCCCTTAAGAAATGTCCTGAATGATGTAAAGGAAACTTTAAAAGATTTTGTAAAGGTTTCTTTTAATCATACCTTGCGGTAAAGAAATAAGTGTGCGGATAAGATGGAAAATTACGGAGTTCATAGTTATGATTATAAGATATGGTGTAAAGGAGATGATTTACCTCCAGACATTAATGAAGTCATTATTAGAGATAGATGGCACAAATTTTAATGAAACTTGCTCAAGTGAATGTAGGTACCTCAGGTATTGTGACAACTCATAAAAAAGGATCTACTTCTCTAGTTTTGTTAGTGTGAAAGGTGGTCTGAATTTGAAAAGTTCTCGCAATCATCAGAGATTTGGTTTTATGAAGATGGGTGGGGATAGAATCAGGGTTGAACTAGCCGGCCAAAAATTTTGAGGCTTTTAATACGCATTTATGGAACAATCTTAAGATTGGGGTTTCGAGTAATTTCATTATGAAATTACATGGTCATGACCCATCCCTGACTAAGGACTTTGGTAAATCTTGGAAATAAGTAAAGTTTAAGGTTAGAGGTATGGAAATCGAGGTTTTGAGACCACCATTTCCCTCACGATCGAGATGAAAATGGATGGGCTAAAAAATTTTAAGGATAAAACCCTCGAGAGAGCATGAAATCAAGCTTTTTTTTTGAAAGGAAAGGTGCTCTTTCTTTATTGATGGTATCCCTGGTCCTATATCCTAGTAATTTGGAGAGAAGTGTGCCTCTAAATCATGAATTATATCTCTAGAAGGAAAATACTAGAAATATATACTCATCATATGACCCTTCTGAATATATTTCGTCATAAGGTCATGGTGAGCATTCCTTTCTTTCTGTTTATGTCATTGACTAATTCTTTGGTGGTGTTCTAGTAGGATAAGGTGAAGATTAATCTACATGAGGGCTCATCCTCCTGATGTTTGAAAATGGGAAACCTATTCTGAATTCTTCCCCAAATGATCTGGTGGAAGAGGATGATCTTACTCTTACAGATTGCCTTACTAAGATGAAGGCTGGTAAATGTCAAATTGTGGGAGTGGAACCTGAGAAGGAGAAGAGTGAGGATTGTCGTGGTAAGGCAAGAACCTCGAGAAATAGGGGTGTGATGGAAATTTTAAGGGTTTCGAGGAGTGGATTAACAAGGTGTTGTATTTATAAGGGGTGGTTCTTCAGGTGATGGAGGAAACTAATTTTGGTCAAAGGGAAACCATGTTTGATGTCATTAATGCTTCAAATCAAATTTTTATGCTCAATTTAAGTCCAAACAAAATATTCTGGAGCTTGCGTGACAAGTCAAAGAGCTGAGTGATAGGATGGAAGGGTTTGAGGAAGGTACTAAAATGAGGGAGTTTAATTTACGTATCAATAGTTATGAGGATGAGCTGGAGGAAAATATGAATGGAAAGGGTAATGAGGTTGTTGTGAACAAAGAGAGTCTTGTTGGGGATCCTAATAACTATCTTGGCCTTTACAAGACTTTTGGCATACTTTTGGCAAACTTCTATTGACAGTCATTTCTGGACTAGTTTTCTTTTCTCTATTCTTCTCTCTATCTCTTTTTGGTTTAAAGTCCTTATTCTACATTTTAATCTAGTTAAGCATTTTTAACTCCTCTTATGGAATTTCTGATTTATTTCTTGTTAGTTGGTTTTTTCTCCTCCTTTTATATGGCCCAGGGTTCGATCCATGTTTTTACCTTATCTAATAAAAAAATATAATTATAGATAAAATGTCTTCCATTATTCATGGTCCATTCACGACAATTCCATTCATCACGGGGTAATTGTTAGAAGAAAAGAGATGAGAAACGGTTTGTTGAAATACATTTCCATGAAAACTAAAACATCGTTGTTTTTTTATAAATGAAAATAGAGAGGAAGTTGGTATTGTTCTATCCTCAGAAGTTATTGATTTAGAGACATTGCGTGTTCAGGTCGAATGTATTGAATTTGAAAACAATAAGTGTCTTATTCTAGATGTGGATTTGGATGTTTCTTTATTTAGGAAACAAGAAATGTATGCTTTAATAAACAACAAAACATATTCCTATTCAAATATGGTTGAAATTTAGGGATGCTTATAGATTATGAAAAAAATGGATGTTCAAATGTTGAAGAAATTCATAATGGAATATTTAAATTATTTATAAAATTGTATAGAAACAAAAACCCATCTTTTGTTTGTCATTTCTTGCATAGAAAAGGTTTTCATTCACCTCAAAAACATGCCAAGATGTTTACTATGTTTTGAGGAAAACATATTTGAATAAATTTGAAATAGACCCATTTGAATCAAAGTTGCATGGGTTAAAAATTAATACTAAATCAGCTACATTGTTAAAGAAGGCAATCACTATATTCAAGAAAAGCTGAACCTTTGACTATTTAATAGTTTCATTTGATATTTTTAATGGTGAAGTATTTTCAATTGATGTTTTAAGATGGCATGTAGCACCTCAAGAATATCAGTATCTTCTAATAGATGATGAAAATGTTGGGTTTCTTGTCAACTCGATATTATAAATGTTATTCCTACACAAACAGACGCAATTCTTCTTCCCTTCTTGCAGTCTACGAATAACATTGTAGAACTCCATGATCTGAATGACTTGGAAAGTGATGATGTGAAATTTTATATGCTTGATGGCCAACATACGATATGTGGACAAAACACATTTTAATCTCATAAACTTACAATTCTTTACATCCGAGGCTAATGTTTGAAAGGCTTTCATTTTGTCTGCAAATACATCTATCAAGCCATTGCTAATATTTGCAAACAACATAATGGCATAAACAAAACTTGAATAGATTTTTTTTATCAATTTGTTGTACAAAGCTAGATCATTTTGGAAATTGCTATGATGTCCTCAATGACCTGGATTGACAAAAACAAAGACAAAAAAGATCGTAAGGTATTGTATTTTTTTTTATTGCATTGGTTATTAAAATTTACTTTCATCATATAAAAATATATAAAAATATTTTTCCTTTGAATTCAGAGCTTTGAGAATCAATGCCTCTCAATTTTTTGAGTGAAAAAAGCAAAGAAACTATACGATAAATGGAATTTTCTACTATTTCTGATGACATATGGACTAAATGGAAAACAACATTTTAGTTGTTTAGATTAGGTGGCCTCTCTTGTTCACCTATTAAGGATAATCAAGTTAACTTTCAGCCAAATTCACTTGCAATATTCATAGATAATCCATTTAGGTTGCTAGAGGAATGACCAATAAAGAACTACCAAACTAGGCGATAAATAAAAATAAGGGGATGTCTTACTAACTAGGTATGTTAAGGCTGGTGTAATAGTAGAGACATTTGATTCTTACTTTCGGATAATAAAAGGAGACATCAAAATGAGAGTAAAAGTTATACATTATTTGAAAAATAAGCATCCAAATAATATTGTATTGACATACCTGTAGTGAATCTAATGTAATTGAAAAATTTAAATTACATGAATCACACTACTACTTGTTGTCTATCTTGTTGGGTGAAAATAGAAATGGAAAAATAAAATATGATTCCCATATAGGGGAAATGGAAAAATGGAAAAAAATACCATGAGGTGGAAGAAGTTCTTCCCATAAAGGCTCAAACAATATTAGACAACTATGTGATTTCAATGGAAGGAAATATACCAGCAAGGATAAAAGACACATAATATTTATCTTGTAAATGTGCTTATCCATTCTATCTTCCATCAAATTTATCAATTATTCCTTTGACTAATCCTTTTAATGTGTTATCGTGATCTCTAAATTTTGTAATTTGGAAAGCGACATTTCTTGATGTAATAATGGAGCTTCTAACAGTTATCGGAACTAGTGTGTTGGATTATATTATTATTGTTCTAATACCAATTGATTATTTAAAAATGTTAAGAGAAACAATAAAAAGATACATGGAAAATGTTAAAGACAGTGGAGAATCAATTCTTGATGGATGCTACAGACTTACTACAGAGGAATGGGATATTTAAAAAAATTTTTTCTTATGTACACAATATCTAGTGTGCACAAATGTGACAATAACGATGATTATAGAGAAGAGGTCACTAGGGATTGGATAGAGAAACGCCACAAAAATTGGTAACTACAAGAGAAATTATCCTACAAGGAAACATCCATCCTTTTCCTTGCAAAAGATATTATGAGTTTTGGGCTGAGATGTTCACTCGATGTTGTTCCAAAAATTCTCTAGTACTAGTGCTTTACGGTGGTAGTGTTCAATATTTGTGCATTAGTTGATTCCAATATATATGTTATTTTCATTGTTGAGACACATAGTCAATTATGTTTTATGAAAAAACACAACCATGACATATTCTTGATCTCATTTTATAAATATATTTAGTGAGCTCTATTTTCAATTTCCATGGTTTTAATTTTTTTTTAAACTTATGTTTTTTACTGATTCGAGATGATAGATTTGGAGCATGTAGGAACATCTACCATGAATACGCAATCAGATCTTGGTATGTTAGTCATGTGAATTTATAAAAAAATGCTAATAAGCCCCACAAATTTATAAGACAATAATTGATTATGCGAGACAACCAAAAACAAAAAAAACGTAACCATAGAGGACGCGGAGGTATCCAAAATGAATAAACACTCACAACCTGGTATGTTAGCCATGTGTATTTTAAAACAAAATCATTTATGAGGCCCACAAATTTATAGGAAATGATAACTAACAGACATTAGTTTATATGCTTGGCATACGGTAGAAGACAAAGTTTAAGGAAATCCATTTGTAAGCTACGCTAAAAATTTAAAATGAATTATAGAGCTTAGTAGAATCTATGCATCCACATTCAATACAGTAACGATTACACTAAAAACCTTACTTTCATCAATGTCTCACTGATTTACAATGGCATAGTGTCTACAATGTTTCACTAATTCACTATTGCATATTGACTACTTACATTGAATTAACATTGTTTTGGCTTCAACATCATCATAAACATAACTACATACAGATTGATCCCATTCGTAGGTATGTAAATAAGTACTTATCTATCCTCATTAAAGTTTTCTAGAGAAGTATAGTTTGGCCAATGATGGCATAGCCTAGCAATCGTAAATCCTCATCAATAGTTGAGGGTTGTTTTCTACCAAAGGGTGGTTCAAAAAATATAAGTGTAGCCTAACAATAATGCTAAATTTGAATCATAAGATGAAGAACAAGTAATATTGTACTTACCATATCACCATAGAAACCACTATGTTTTTCCAATTAAGCTTTCATTTTCCACAACATGAAATCAATTATGAATTGATTAATTTTTATTTCAAATACATTATGCTCACATTTTCAATAGCAAGAAATAGATTATGCATTGAAGAATTTTTATTTTAAATATATATTGCATCAACGGATCTAGCGACGTGTAAAGGTGGTGTAATCCAAGCCATAATCTCAATCGGTAACTGGTAGTCATAAGCTAAAATGTTGTTTATTTTAATTGGTTATAATTTATATGCGGCCGATGAAAATAAAATTAGTTTACTTCCCTACATGTATCAATAAGAGTTATTTTCTTATTTTATATATGGAGGACTTACTACATGGGATAAACAAAAATACATTAGGAAGATGTCATTCAAGTTCGGCATGAAAAATGTCAACTTGCAGGTGGCTGTTGGAATTCAAAAATAATTATCACGATCTTGTGAACTGGGATTCTAGTCTAACAATCTCATTTACGTTGATGTTAAAAATATATCAACACGATTCAATAAAAATATCGATTGTATTGAATCCAAGATTCACTTGGGAAAGGAACATTGCAATATAGTCGAGGGAATAACAATAAGAGGCCTAGAAAATGTTTGGAGTAAAATGATTTTTCATATAGTTTTAAAAACACTTTATGTATTACATTAGGTGTAAAGGAAACCCTCCAAAAAAAATTGGGATGAAAAGATGATGCAAAAGATTGTACAAAAGATAAATGGTTGATGGCCATTTGTATAATAAAATATCACAAATAGCGTCTCAGGGGATTGAATTTGGTAAAGGGCATCAAATATTTGGAGCAAAAAAATTCTAAATAATTATTTATCATTTCAAAATGTTGTTATGATGGTATTGCTTAACATTGTATAATATTTTTAATATATTTAATATATAAATAAATATATTGAAAATTTTTGGTCATATCTAAAGTATGCAAGTAATATGTGATGGTTATTTCAAAGATTTTAAAGTACTTTACAGCTAAAAAATGTTTTAAAAACATCTAAATGGGTGTCAAATTTAACACCTAGGTGTGGCCTTTGTTGCAATCATTGAAGAACACGGAATATGTTTGGGATGTTATTTGATCAAAAACTGAATTAGAGGAGCTTAGTTTTTGGATATTTACTATGATGTATTTTGTTAATTTGGGATCCCGGATCTTCGAGAATAGTGTTACAATAAAATTCAAACAATTATTAAAATGTTTTTCTACATTTCTATCTTTAGTAAAGCTATTTAAATTTATTTCATATCTATAATTGAATATATAAATATATATCGATTAGTTTTAAAGTTAATTTTAATTAATTTCATATCCATATTTAAATATGAAAATATATATGGAATGGTTTTATAGTTAATTACATTTCCCTACTCTAAATAGTGACTCTCTTTTAGTTTCATCAGAATATCTTTAGTAATTCTCTGGTTCCGTTGAGGTTCAATCACATCATAGTGAATGAATCTAGAAGTGTCTCAAATATCTTGAATTTCATTAGCCTAGTGGCCGCTAGGCCACAAGGTCTTTAATTATTTAAATATTCATAGTTTATTATTAAAGAAATTTAAACACTGATAAGAACCTTATTCCAAAACATTAATAATGCCTAGCAGTTGTTACCCCATATAAAACAAAAAACATGTTCTATTTATAAAAACATAAATAATGCCTAGTGTCTACATAGCGTGTATAAAACATAAAAATGTTTTATATATAACAAATCAAAAATATTACCTAGCAATCGTTATCCCATGTAAAAATTATAAACATGTTCTCTTTATAACAAAGAATAAATAATTCCTAGTGGACGCTAGCCCTTATAAAATAGAAACATGTTTTATATATAACAAAGCATAAATAATGCCTAGTGGTTGCTAGCCCATATAAAATAGATACATGTTATGTTTATTCCAAAGCATAGATAATGCCTAGTGGTCGCATTAGCCTACATAAAGGATTCCAATATTTGTATTTTTGGAGTATAATATTATGATTTTAGATTCCAATATATGGGAATTCGGAGGAGTGCACAAACTCCAATATATGTGATTTTGGATTCCAATATATGTGATTTTGGATTCCAATATATGCGATTCTAGATTCCAATATATGCGATTTTGGATTCCAATATCTAAGATTTTGGCTTCCATAAAATTCCAATATTTAACATTTTGGAATCCAAAACTAGTACTTTTGGATTCCAATATTGGCTATATTTGTTTACTTGCTCGACTGGAATAAGTCTAGATTTAGTGAAATAAGTGTTTTGGTCTTGACATGGGAATGGGTGTGAACTTTGGGTAGATCACTAGAGGGAGTGATAGAAGTGATAGGATGAGTAACCATAGAAGAAGTAATTAGTGAAGTGGAAGAGACGATGGTGAGGGATGTCATCTGTTGAGGAAAAGTGCTAGAGATGGGAATGTTCGTTGAAGAGGCTTCTTCATTTTTTTGATTTGTGGTCAAATAATATCATAAATGAAATAAAAAACCAAAATCCTATGTTGATTATTACTAAAATAAGTAAATAACACAACACGGTATCAATTATCTTGATTATAAGAAGAAGTGCGGAAAAGAAAAGAAAGAGGCTCGAGAAACTAGGAAATGGCTGATCTAAGGCTAGTTTCGGGATATTTTAGATGGATTCCTCCATATACAGAATATGTGAGGCTGAATTTGTGATGAATACTAGTAGTACGTGGCTTGATATAACAACTTACCCCGGACTTCACACACCATAGAGATAAGGGTGATGGGTTCTTAGCCTATATACCGATAGTCAAAAAAATTATAACGTGGCTAGAACACCACGAAAAAGTTCCTATTGGGTGATAAAATACCAATAGTTCTACATGGTAGATGATGTCACACATTTCTAAGTTAATGCGTGAGTTTGGATGTGTGTGGAATAAGTGAATGCTGAAAAGGATTATCTTCTAGTTATAATATGTGAGCAAGCAAACAATGAGGGTGTTCCTTTTAAGATCCAAAATGAAATGTGGAGATTAAATTAAAGTAGCAAAAAGAGATGAAAAAAAAGAAAAATGGGGAGAAAAAAAAAAAAAGAATACCTAGATAATTATATTCCTTATTTTATTTTTGATTTCAAAGCATAAGCTTCGATGATCCATGTAATCCAATCTATAAAGCACATGAGCAAGAAGGCACTACCTACATATTAGTGGAAAGATAAATAGGGAAAGGGAATTAAACATGATGAAAACTAAAGAAAAGAATCTTCAATGAAGGGTGGGTCCCACCGAGTGTTCCAAAATGTTTAACAATATTTCCCACTTCTTGTTTCATATTAGTGAAAAGTATATGAGAAATCAAGAAACCTCAAAGTATGGGAGGGTTTAAGTGACCTCTGATGTGGATGACGATGAAGATGGTATGGGTGCAAAAGAAGATATTTTCTCCGTTGGGAGCTTGATGACTTGCACAACAAAGAGAACTAAACATGAAAAACATTAGTAATAAATATAGTGGGTTTCCCAAAAAAATCGGGTCTCGAGAAGTGAAAAAAATTCTATGATGGATGTCAACCCATGTGATAGAAAGATGTTGATAAAGGATAATAGATGGAAGGATGTAGATAGTAAAAATAAACAGAGATCTAATATACTAAAGATACTTAAATGATGATATGATAATGAAAATAATGAAAAAATCCAAACATTAGCGGTTTGATGGAAACTCATGTCTAACTCACGATCAACGACTCGATGCAAAGATGATTAAAGGATGAACAGAGGGAATGGAACCTGCTATAATGATGTTGAATCGATGTCGGGATGAGGATGAAATAAAATGGATGTGGGAGATGATACATCTAATGGGGTAAGGAGCACATCGATGGTGACCCGAGGTAGACTACATGGTAGATGACAACATGTGCGGGGGATTATACAAAAATATAGAAGTAGGGGATGAATGTTGATTCTGGGATGTTGATTTTCATATCAGGATGTTGATAGGATAGGTAGTATACAAAGGATGGATTATTGGATGGGGATAGGGGTTGAGTCGATGTCGATTAGGTTGGGTTGATGATGACTTGAATATGATATGATATTTTGATAAGATTATGGGATGGAAGAAAGGATCTTAGGATCGAGATATGGCTGAAAGAATTTTTGTATCTCTAGGAAACTTGCAAACTTGTATTTAATAGAAATAAACATTCACAAAGAGAGCTCCAAGAAATATTCAAAGTACTCAAAGCTCCAATGATAGCATGCAAAAGATGTCAAGGTGAATTCTAACAGATGATAGAAATCTAAGGATGAGGAAGAATGTAGAAAGAGTGTAAGGATACAAGAAATCTCAAAGTTTTAGCCTTGAGAAAGGATAGGTGGATGCATGGTTATATAGGTTCAATGGAGACCCACATGAGTAGGCTGGTGAATATAGCATATAGGGCGAGTGATAAAGAATATGTGGATTTCGATGTGAAAGGGGATAAAATGGGATAAAGGAAAGTGTTTGACCATTTCTAGGAAAGTTAATGAGGCATGGAGGGGAATAATGGAGGGTGAAATGATGAGGGGGATTAATGAAGGTAGTGGGAATCTTAGGAAGGATTAAATGAGGGGGATGATTAAAGGTAGTGGGGATCCAAGGGGTAGTAAATGGGGCCATTTATGGGTAGAATTAGGGTAAATGATAGGATTAGGGATAAATTAAATAGGTTTATGGAATTAAGGGAATATGAATAATAAAAAGGATAAATGTCGGGATAAGGGGAATTATGGAGGATAGGTGGGAAATACGAAAAATAGGTGGGATGTTGGGAAATAGGATTTTAGGAGGAAAAGTAGATATTTAAAATAGGAATGGTTAGGATGAACATGAAAGGAGATTAAGAGGGGCGAATGTGAGATGAGGGTATAAGGGTTACTAAAAATATGTATCTACACCCATGCATGCACCCAAGGATATAACCTCCACTCCAATTCTAGTGCGTCGTGTCAAACTCTTGGGACTTAGCGAGATAAAGTGCATATCATGAATATAAATAGAAAACTTCTAGTTTTGTGTCGATCCTTATAGAAAATAAAAGTGTGACATGTGGAAAATATGGATTTTAGTCTGCTGCAAGCCCCGCGACCAATCAAATCACACCACGTGTTTGGCGTGTTACCCTTGCACTTCAAAAATTCAAATCACCATATCTTCTTCCACGAGATTGAAATTATGCATGGTTATTCTAGTTAGAAAGGTAATGATGTAGGATACCCTCTTAGAATCTTCAAAATTAGATTTTGACAGGATTTAGTAGGTGAAAGAAGGAAAATTCTATTCAGGTCATTAATGCAAAGTTCCAGTTGACTCAACCACCCCGATTTCATGGGATTTTGTTTATTTCCTTCTTCCACTAGTAAACAGACGTGAAGAGGTGGATTTGACAGAGATCCATGTGTATTTGTAGGAATTTATTACATCTTGTTGGTGGTTGTGATTATAAATCTAAGTTTTCTGTCACTCTTCCCTCCTCTTATTTCCCTTTCTTCTATATAATGTAGAATAACGCTCATTTGAAAAGGTTGGACCCTTTTGGAATGTAGGAGCATTATTCACAGTAGTGTTATTTTCATTTTGAGTTGCAGGCCTCAAATTTGAGCCATTACATGCGTTTCTTACCTTCCTTCCATGTTGTAATGGACGATGCATTCATATGAAGCAATAAAATTTTGTTTTGTTGATATTTTCTTACCTAACTCATATTTTATTGAATTTACTTTCTTTTTTCTAGTGTTGATATGTTTTTCATGTTCTATATAACTTACATGGATTCATTTCTATTGTTCTCCATGAAAATGAGATCTTTAATGTTTTTCTAGATTGTGGCACACATGTCTTCCCACATTTTCCCTCATTTTCACTCATCTAAGAGTGTTCTTCTCATTCTTTCTAGTTCTCCCAAACTATGTCAAAAGAGGATCTTTGAAACATGGTGCTAATATGTGCTAAAGAATTGTGTAGAATGGAATTTTGTGACCTAGAAAATACGTATGAAAAATGTGGAATCATTTGAACTATTTGAAAAATGCTTGAAATATATGTTGTCTCATGGACTACAATGATTGTAAGTACAATAAATTGGTTTTCTTGATAATACGTTAGAAAGCTTTAAGTTTATGGAGATTAAAGGAGACTTGCCCAATTTCTAATGTCAACTAGAGAACACAAGTTCAAACATCGACATCCTCATGAAGTATTGACAATATTTTTCTAAATGCATCCAATATGTCTCCAATATGAATAGTTCACCTTTACTAGTGTACTCTCGACATGTGCCAAGATAGGATATTTGAAATAGAGTATGGATAGTTGTGAAAGAATTATGGAGAGGGGACTTTTTTGAAATGAATTTAGTTCTGAAGTGCTTGTTATCTCAAAAAAGTAGCACCCTCAGATTTGTCTATGAAGATCTCTACTTTTTGCTAACATGGGACCATCTCTCAAGTTGTGGGACCTATTACTTATATGGACCTCCGAGAGAAGGAAAAATTCCTCTACCTAATCTAATGCTAACAAAAATCCTAAATAAGGAAATACATCTAACTAATAATAAACTAACCATTCCAAGGGACTAGAGTTAGAAGGAGATATAAGAAAAGGAAATCCTAAGATAAAATGAAGTGATAACACCAAGATAAGGGTGACAGACATTTTAAAATAGTTGAAATTGAGCCTACAAATGAGATATATATGAACAACCATTGCATAGTAATAGAGATGCATGAAGCAAATAAAACACAAGGATATGGAATAAGAGAGCCACAAACACTATAATTTTTTGTTTATAAATATGCATAGTCTATTAAATATCAAACAGAGGCAAGAATGTATTTACAGAGGCCAAAATGAAGGATCAAAGTTCATAGCTTCTCGGGAAACCATTTTGACATATTTCCTTTGCAGATCAGAATGTCCATCCCCTATCAATAATGAAAGATTTTAAAATATATAGCTCAGAGAAAGAGAGAGAAGAGGAAAAAGGATGATATTTGATCTTGTCATTAATGAATATCTTTTTTTTTTGTAAAATAGAAATTCAAGTGCATTCCCCAAGTTTGTTTGGCTTCTAGAAGAAGGAAGATCCCATACTTCATTAATTCAACTAGTTGAGATGTCTCGAGTCTCCATATTAATATCTTGAGCTATTTTTTCATGCTCAAGGATGGTTTTCTTACCCCTAAAGCCATGGTTTCCATTTTGACCCACTAAATGCCACCAAAGTAATTATTTTCTAATGATATACATTTTGTCTGATTTGGAGCTTTGGATGAAAATATATAACGTCTTGAATATTTTCATGTTAGGGTGCACAAGAATTTGACATGTGACAGCCCTTGATTAGTTCAGGGCTCAGGCTTTGACAACATTTTCTTGATTTTTTATTTTCCATGTGTTGATCTTTCATTGGCTCAGGGGGTCTGGATTTACTTCCTACTTATCCTTCATTTCCTTTAGCTTTATGAAATTTTCTCGTATTAAGAAATATAGAACAATACGACCTTGCCACGTTTCTTCACAATTCACCCTTTTAACTAGGCCCGACTAACCATTGTGAAGTACTAGCCACTAGAAAATATTCATGTACTTCGGATGTCTATCCTTTTGATTTCTTCTTCTGAAATCCATGAACCATCATCCAATAGGATCATTCCATGCTCCTCGGGTTGTAAAATTTTCATAGTTTCTTTTACCTTCATATTTGTTAGACCTTTGAAAGGAGAGATAATAAAAGGCTCCATATAGCTTCAAACTTTGCATTTGTCGAGTTTGATGGCTTCTCATCACAACATGCTACTTTGAGGACTTATAAACTTTTTGTTTTGAATTTTTTCCACATGTCCCCTTTGACCTTGTCAGACTTTCCGGACCCAAAAAATATCTCCATGGCTAACTCCGTGGACTTGGAGTTAGGATGAGCCTACCACCTTAGGAATTGTCGAGTGCCACCACGTGTTGGTCTTTGATTGGTTGTGGATTTTATTTGTTTTGCGGGTTTCCTTGCTTCCCATGGGTTTAATTAAGTCCCCTAGGTCTTGGACCAACATTCCTTTGTTTCACAAATTTTAAACATATAACCCATAAATTAATTAAGCCTTAGTATCCCGAGGGTTTTCAAATGCCAAAGGCCAGTGAATTTTGTCAGTGGAATTTGAGGGTCATTTGAACGTCACAGACCTCTTAATATGGATAAGTCCATTTTTAATAAGTTATTCCAAATTAACCCGGGGGTAAATTTGGGATAACAATTTTGGCAACCTCTAGGGGTAATTTTCCTACTAAATTTGACTAGTAGCCTTAATGCAATCCATTGGGCATGGATTCAAGCCAAAAACTTTGAAAACTAATCAAAAACATTAAAATCATTACCTACAATCTATTATGATCTTAACACAAAATGAAATTGTCTAGACTTTATCTATGGATCTCAAAATGAAGCTTTGAAACCACTCCATTTATCTGATTCTGCCATTAAACTAACTCGGGCTAATCTAAAGCTGCCTTGGTCTACTCTTGAAGTTGGTTGCTTTGTATTTTTGATCTCCTTTGTAATTGTCTCAAAACACCGCATTTTGACCAAAAAAGAGGCATGAGGACTCTAAATTGCAATTGATCTCTTGGGGACAAAAAATCACTTTGAAATTTGTCAGAAAATTTGATTTGGCCATGAACATTTCCTAAAATGTGCAAACAACAACAAAACCACCCAAAAACTATATACAAACATTAAAATCATACATGCTCAAAATTCAAACATGCAGAGTGTGCACAAGAACTTATTTTAAATAAATTAAACCTATTCTAACCTTATAAGAAAATAAATGAGAAGCTAAACAAAGCTTGAAACAGTAGTGAGAAATAACTTCCATTTCTTAAAATTTTAGACCATGTATTTAATTTGACACTAGAGATGGATTTTAATGAGATTAAAAATTGTTTTCTAATTGGTTTTCCATCTTTCACCTCAAAGTTACAACTACAAAAACAAACCTCTTTTAGTTACTTTGCATTTGTTTAGAGTTGTTAAAGATGACCTTTGGTACACTGAAACTCTTCCTCATGCTCTGAAATGAGCACGACCGGTTGTAAATACATTTATGTGTTATGTTGTGGAGCCTATTTTCATATGTGGAAGTGTTGAATACTATACATAAAAATTACTATACACTCTCCACATTTTCTTTCTGGGTTTCGCGTACAACGCGGGCCTCGAGGAAGAAAGTGCGGGGTATAACCCCCAAGGTTGTTTTTAGCCTAAAAATGTTCATGATATCTCAAGAAACATGCTCTTATCATATGTGCAAGATTTTTGACCCATAGGTTTATGGGGAGGTTTTTACCTATGGTTTTAGTACCCACAATATTGTAAAATTGCTTAAGCAGTTTCCTATTGATGTGCTTTTGGGATTTTGATAAGGTAGACATATCATTGTAGATGTGTGTGAGTTCAAGTGTGAATTCAGGAGAGTTTTTTAAGTATAGATCGAAACATATCTAGGTATTGTATTTCCATAAAGAGGTAGCTTAGGGAAATGGAATTTGACGTACATTTTGTTGGCACAAAAATATGTCGCTTTGGCTAGATCTATGGATAGACGTGCCAACAGTGTGTAGGGCATAGCCCCTCTTTGAGATAGCAAAGTGAAACTGGTTTATTGTTATTCTACCGGCAGGAATCTATGCAAGTCTCACAATATTCTGCCTTCGGGGGTTTGAGATCTCATCCCAGTAGGGGTGTTTCCAACTATGAAAAGAAAGGAATGAAGGGAAGGACAAAGAAAGATTAGATCTGAAGGGAGAAAAGAAATGAATTCCAAAATAGAAAGGTCAGAGGGTTTATGTTTTGGGATTGGTAATAAATGGAGCCAAACCTACTTACATAAATGAACAGAGCAATACTGAAAAAAAATGAAAAAAAAGTAGAGATGAATCAAATAGAATAATGCATAGATCTGACATAAGAAAGATCAAATGCCCATGACACACATATTGAGCACAAAGTCTTAATATTTGTATTATGTTTTCTTACATTACAAAAGTACAAATCCTTTTCTTCTCACTTCTATTTTTGCTCTAAAAAGTGTCCACTACTTGAGTATAACAAATATCCAAGTATATATAGAAGAAGGAGAGGAAAAGAAGGCAAAAGGAAACCAACACTAATTACAAAAATATTTACAAAATATCTAAAAGTCAACCTGTTGACTTAGGGCAACTTGGTGGATGACAATGTTGGTGCAAAATCACAAAGCACCCACAGGACTCTGCATCACGATGGGTTGAAAGTCTCGGTCTGCGATCACAACATGGAGCTTTTCCCAAGTGTGGGACCTCGCGAAATCGAGAAAAGCTCTCATGAAGGCCAGGCTCCTATTCCTCTGTTCGGATGCACGAATAAACGCAGAGGATTTACCCAAAAACCTAATCTAACTTGCCAAGGAGATAGGGTAGAGAATGCATAAAAATAAAACCTAAACTACGGAGGTGATGCACCAGGAATGTTGAACACTCGCTTTGCAAATTAAACACGAGACCACGGAGATGCAATACATACACCATGCACATGTAAATTTACGCAACAAGAGATCAAAAATGACAATGAATGAATACATGAGAGGCTTTAGAATCAATCACGAGACATATATACATTGCTCAAAGGTCGATCTGATACATTGCGGTGGCGAGGCAAAAATGGCATTACAATCCATATGGGAGGCTTGAAGGCTCCACAAATTCTCTTCACTGAGCGGGAGAGAAGGGAGAGTGCAAAACAAAAATGCCCACCATTTTTTAGAGCCTCTCCCGACCATTTATACAGGAAAATGAGGAGAAGAGAAGTTCGGAGCTCCCTAACTACCTCCAAGACTGCATTTAACTCATTTCCTCATGGCGGTAGGTAAAATCCCCAACAACTCGAAAATGGCGAACTATATTTTTGCATCGGGTTTTCTTCACAGTCGGGTTGGGATTCCTTTGTGCATTTGCATCGGGCTTGGAGGATGGCTCGACATGCTTCTGATCCATGTTTTCCCGACATGTTTCTCCGCCTCCGAAACTTTTGATTTGCCTTGCGTCGGGTTTTGGAACCCCTGCGACATATCCTTTGGTGTCGGGTTTTCTGCCCCCTCGACATGCTTCTGCCATGCTTTCTCCTGCTTTTCCACCTCCGAAACTTGATTTGCCTTGCTTTGTCGGGTTTTCCAGCCCTGCGACATGTTCTTTGGTGTTGAGTTTTCTTTGCCCCTCGACGTATGCTCATGCTTTTCCGCCTCCGAAACCCGATTTTCCTTTTCGTCGGGTTTTGAACCCCTGCGACATGTTCTTTGGTGTCGATTTTCCTGCCCCTCCGACATGCTTCTTTTTGTAATGCCCGCTTGATGGTGAAGACACGTGGCGATCTCTCATTGGTCGCGGGCCATGCGGGCCAAACTTTCCATTTTGACTTTTTGACCAAAACTTGGCCAAAAACCAACTTCTCCCGACGCCCGCCATCTCCCCTGGGACACGTGGCAACACCTCATTGGCTGCGGGCCAAAATTTCAAAATTCTCCCTTGTGCCAAACACTTGGTAAACTTTTCACTCCGCTCCCCCTCTGACACGTGGCACGTTCCGATTCGCCGGCGGGCCCGCGGGCTAAAATTTCCTTTTTGATTTTTGTCCAAACTTGGAACTTTTCCAAGTTCTCCTCCGCACTCCGCCACTTCCTGGGACACGTGGCGGCTTCCTATTGGCTGCGGGCCTCTTAGGGGAAAATTTCCCACAAAAACTCCGCCGAGCCATAACTTGAAAAATATGAGGAGTTAGGAGGAAAATTTTACCTTTCCGGAAAGCTGATAACAAGCTCTATCCAATGGTGCCATTTCCAGAAACTTTTGAGTGCCTGATAATTGAAAAATGGAGACTGAGGCACAAGAGAAGGGGAACAAAGGAGTTGGCCATAAAAAATGAGCAAGGGGGTGCATATTTTTGACAACAATTTGGCGACTCAGCGGGGTCATCTGCCTGCTAGATGAAGATACCAGTTGCCTGAAGCATCCATTGGGCATGGAGTCATAAGCAAGCCTGAAACTGATCTGAAATTTGAAACTTCCCTCTGAACCACCTGAAACCCATTGAACTTAGAGTTGTTCTCACCAAAATGCCACCGAAATGAACCGTGCCAGAGCAAAACCAGCAACACCAAAAACTATGTACAAAACTGAAAATCATACATGTCCCCAAATGGAACATGCAGAGTGTGCACAAGCACTTCTTCTGCTGAAAGCAAACCTACCTACTCTACTCTAATCCCGGAGGCAAAGGCAAGCTAAACAAACCTAGCAATGGTTGTGCAAAATAGCTTCCTTTCTTCAAAATTAAGCAGCCATGCAATTGATTTGCTTGATCATGGCTGTTTGGATGAGTGGAAAATCAACAAGAAGCTGGTCTTCCACCCAAATCATCAAGGTGTCAACTGAAAACAAATCCAATACCTCTTTTAGTTGCTCTGCATTTGGATTGAAAAGGTATGGCAGCTGATCCTTGGTACTCTGTAACTCACCCTCATGCTCAGAAGCAAGCATGACCGGTTGTGGCTTCTCCTTTGGCTCCAATGAAGCCAAATACCTGATTGGGCAAGGTCTGATCCATTTGATATGCCCATAGCTCTGATTTTCTACTCCAAAAATGGAGTTTTCTCGTAGACCCTCTTGAATGGATGATGTGGAAGAAATGGTGGAATCCTTCTGTCCTTTCTCTTCCTCCAATGAAGAACATGGAAGATTAAAATCTTCCAATTTTGATTCCAAAGAGCTGCTATAAGATGCGGGCTGCTGCAAATGAATGCTCTCCTTCATGACAGCAGGCTCTGGTGTTTGGAATGTGGATGATGAAAGAGAGAATGGTGAAAACTCAACCGGCTCTTCTCCATCAAAACAGTCCTCCAAATCTGACAGGTAAACTACCTCATTGCTGTCCTGCTGCTCGTGTTCAACTTCTCCCATGGTGTCCTCTTGATCTGCAACTTGACCACCATGGTTTCCTTCACTCTCCAATATTGAGTTTGAGAGATCAAACTCCTCTTCAGTACTAGAACTTGGGAGAGGTGAAGTAGAAGAAGAATCAAGGTTCTCCTGTGCTTTGCTTTGTGGTCGAGCCCTTGGATCTGCACTTTTCTCCTCCACAACTAGGATGTGCTCCTCTTCTTTTGCCTTTGGAGCAGCTTCTCCCTCCTCTATTACTCGAAGGCAATCTTGCTCTTGATATAACTCTTCCTCCAGCATGAAGTTTTTTAAGTCAAACTCTTCAATCTGCTGCTCTAGAGGACAAGTTGGGGCTGCAAGATCTTCTTCTTTTGCTGCACAAAATCAGTCCACGACCACCATTTGTTCAACCTTAGCCTCTTCTTCGGGCTTTACCAGCAAAGGGATCTTCTCAATTCCAAATTTAAGAGCCAAACTTACTAAGCTCTTAATCATTTCTTCTTTTCCTGGCTCTTCCTCTTGCTGTCCTTGATGACTGATTTTTGCAATTTCTTCTTCCCCACATGGAATTGGGAATGCAAGAGGAGGGATGGGTTGTAACTCAACTGATTTTACAATTTTTGTGGTGGTGGAGGAGGTGAAACCTCTTGTTTCTTTGGAGGAGGGGGTTTTCGTTAGCTCTTGTGGAGGGGATGACTGTTTGGAAGAAAAAAGGAAAGAAGAATTGAGGTGAGGTGGAAGACTGAGAGGTGGAGACATGGGATCAACATTTGGGACAGCAGATGGAGAATTTAAAACTTGACACTGCTGAGGTAAAACAGATTGGGAAAGGGAAAAAGAAAGGCATGAGATGGTGTGCTTACCCGTTGACGGGGTTGCTTTGAATACTCCTCTCATACACTTCTATTCCTTCGATCCACTTTGCGAAGCAAAGCGCAGCGTGCAATCATGAAGTCAAGTTTCTCGAGAAGTGTAATGCCTTGGAAAAGGTCCCACCCATGGACAGGGTGCTCCACAACCGATTCTAAAAGCTTTCATTTGTGCTTGAGCCCTGGACCGCACCATCCCCTCCTCCATTTTTTGGATTTTCTCCAATAGACCAGCATCTTGCATCTGATGGTCTTCGTTATATGCATACTCTTGCTCTTGGAAAGCTCCATTGCCAAACTGACTTTGGCACTGCTGTTCATATGAGTATGCATGCTGATCTGGAGGATTTGTAAAACGTGTTGGAGGTGGGAAACATTGCTGTTGTTGGAAATGTGAATTCCATGATGGAAATGAAGTCATGGTTGCACAACTTCATGGAATGGAAAAGAATGAAAGAGATGGAAAGAAAGATGGATGGAAATGGATGGAAACGGGTCTGCAACTCAGAGAAATGGGTTGCTGATCAGATGGAGTCGCCAGATGTGCTTTTGAATATGCCTCTAAAAGGCTGGATGTTGCCAAGTTACACACCAAACCTGGCAATATAAAAAATCGGAATTAAAAATTTGAAGGACCCGGAGGAGGTAGTCTTCAATTCGGAACTCATGTCATGTAATGCAGCTGCAGATCCCAGAAAAGTAAGGCGGAACTCAGGTCATGTGATGAAAATCACAAAACTGAAATGCCATGGTTGGAACTCGGGACATGCTCGACATCCCTCAAAACCCGAAAAGACTGTTGGGTCTGCTTTGATGCTTTCGGACCCGAAAACCCGAAATCACAAAAACATGAAATTTTGAAAATCAAAATCTCAAAAAACCAAAGATACCCTTTTGAAGATTACCCTCAGATCTACCAACCGGTGAAAATTCGGCCTGTTTTGAGCAATTTAAGCCCTTGAAAAATGATTTCGGAGTTCAGCCTGGAAGAAGCAAAAATCCAAAATTTTAAAACTGCAATTTCTTAGTCCGAATTTCACGAAAACTCCTTCAAATTTTGGTGGAATGACCTCTTGGTCCCACCGGGCGTGCCAAAACTATTGGTGCAAAATCACAAAGCACCCACAGGACTCTGCTGACACGATGGGTTGAAAGTCTCGGTGCTGTTTGCACAACATGGAGCTTTTCCCAGTGTGGGACCTCGCTTGAAATTGAAAAAGCTCTCCGAGGATGAAGGCCGGCTCCTATTCCTCTGTTCTAGATGCATGAATAAACGAGGATTTACCCAAAAACCTAATCTAACTTTCCAAGGAGACAGGGTAGAGAATGCATAAAAATAAAACCTAAACTACGGAGGTGATGCAGGAGAAATGTTGAACACTCACTTTGCAAATTAAACACGAGACCACGAGATGCAATACAAACACCATGCACAGGTAAAAGCATACAATAAGAGATCAAAAATGACAGCAATGAATACATGAGAGGGTTTAGAATCAATCACAGACATATATACATTGCTCAAAGGTCGATACAGTACATTGCAGTGGCCAAGAGGCAAAAAACGGCATTACAATCCATATGGGAGGCTTGAAGGCTCCACAAATTCTCTTGCGAGCAGGAGAGAAGGGAGAGTGCAAAACAAAAATGCCCAACCATTTTTTAGAGCCTCTCTCGGCCATTTATACGAGGAAAATGAGGGAGAAGAGAAGTTCGGAGCTCCCCTAACTACCTCCAAGACTGCACTTAACTCATTTCCTCATGGCGGTATGTGAAATCCCCAACCAACTCGAAAATGGTGAACTGTATTTTTGCATCGGGTTTGCTTCCAGTCGGGTTCGGGATTCCCTTGTGCATTTGCATCGGGCTTGGAGGATGGCTCGACATGCTTCCGATCCGTGTTTTCCCGACGTGTTTCTCCGCCTCCGAAACCCGATTTGCCTTGCGTCGGGTTTTCCAACCCCTGCGACATGTTCTTTGGTGTCGGGTTTTCCTGCCCCTCCGACATGCTTCTGCGCCATGCTTTTCCGCCTCCGAAACCCGATTTTCCTTGCGTCGGGTTTTCCAACCCCTGCGACATGTTCTTTGGTGTCGGGTTTTCCTGCCCCTCCGACATGCTTCTTTTTGTAACGCCCACGCCCGATGGTGAAGACACGTGGCGATTTCTCATTGGTCGCGGGCCAAGCGGGCCAAACTTTCCATTTTGACTTTTTGACCAAAACTTGGCCAAAAATCCGACTTCTCCCGAGGCCCGCCATCTCCCCTGGGACACGTGGCAGCACCTCATTGGTTGCGGGCCAAAATTTCAAAATTCTCCCTTGTGCCAAACACTTGGTAAACTTTTCACTCCGCTCCCCCTCTGACACGTGGCACGTTCCGATTCACCGGCGGGCCCAAAGCGGGCTAAAATTTCCTTTTTTATTTTTGTCCAAACTTGGAAATTTTCCAAGTTCTCCTCCACACTCCGCCACTTCCAAGGACACGTGGCGGCTTCCGATTGGCTACGAGTCTCTCTTAGGGAAAATTTCCCACAAAAAACTCTGCGAGCCATAACTTGAAAAATATGAGTTAGGAGGAAAATTTTACCTTTCCGGAAAGCCGATAACAAGCTCTATCTAATGGTGCCATTTCGAGAAAATTTTGAGTGCACGATCGATAATCGAAAAATGCAGGCGAGGAACAAGAGAAGGGGAACAAAGGAGTTGGCCATAAAAAATGAGCAAGGGGGGGGTGCATATTTTTGACAACAAAAACATCCCATGGTGCAACATGGATGATATCATCGTTATGCCAACATACTTTTAAATATTACAAAAAGAAAGCCAAGAGGAGGAAGGCTATTCGTCGTCATCCCTATGGCCGAAGGGAGTATCCACGTTGCTCGGGAGAGGCAATGTGGGACTTAGTCCGATACTCCATAAATTTGCTGATCATCGGTTGAAGTAGATCCTGAGCAGGACCCTTGGTGTGATCACCGATAACCCATGCAAGTCTCCTGTTCATCTCGATTTTTCCGGGAGCATAAAGTATTCATTACTGCCTTCATCAAGTACCCTATAAAATCACGGCAGGCTTTATTGATGGATTCAGTGTCAAAAGTGGCTTCTGGCCCTAGCCCTTGCGAGATGATTTCCTTGAATATCTGAATAGTTTCATCTACCTTCCTCAAGGTGTATGAAGGAGTGAGCAAGCCTAGAGACATTCTTAGGACAATTTGCTCCATTTGATGCATTACATCAAGGGTTTCCTCCTTGACCTTGTCTATCTTCTCCAGGACAAATTCCATTTGATCGACCCGGTAGTCCAAAGCAAAAAGGATCTTGTTTGGTGCTCAGGGTGATCAAAGATGCTGAATTTAACTAAATATTTGACCGATAGTCGAGCATCCTCTAGAATGTCTCATGTTTCAACCTAGCATGGTCCAACTCTTCGGAGATAGGTCCTGCAATTACCTGGAGTTCTTTGTTCGCCCGATCAATGTTCTGATATAGCTCGAGTGAACTTAACAATTACCCCTCAATTTCTTTGAGGATTTGGTCTCTCCAGGAGGATACTTCCATGCCTTGTTCACCAATCTTGGTGTATTCATTTATCTTATCCTGACTGAGGACCTCAGGAGTTTCAATGGCAATTGTAGGAGGTGCACTACCCATTTTCTGCAGGGCGTGGAGAAGATGCTTATTCTGTTCTTTTAGTAGCCTCTTCTCTTCCTTTTCTTCTTGAAGCTTCTTGCAAAGGGCATCCACCGCAGATAGGGCCTCTCCTTGAAGGCTCTCGATGACGTTCCCATTGTGACTTGCGTCACTATATAATCTGTAGGGGACAGATCATTTTTATCCTTTGAGGGATCGGGATACAAATCTCCATTACTCTTTCCCCAAGTGCATTAGAGAGAAGCGGGTTATCGGCTTTTGATTCTTAACCCCCTTCGTTGGGATGAAGGAGAAGTCCATTAGTGCAATGGGACTTTCCTCTTATGTTGGCTCAGTCTTTGGGTGATCCATGTTGGACTTAAAGGAGTGGGACCGAAGTGTAAGAGGGGAGCGGCTACAGTAGATGAGGGAAATGCGTAGAGACACTTGGTGGTCGCATTGAATGAGAGGACAAAAAAGTGCTCACGGGAGGAGGAGAGACCCATGGGGGAAATAGTTGTGGGAGTGGAAGGGAGCCGAGAGATGAGAGAAGAAATGGTGGGGGACATCTCCGCAAGGGAAGAGAAGATGGAGGAAGAGGAAGGGGGAACAGAGAGAAGATGGGGAGAGGAAACAACCAAAGAATGGTTGGGTGAGATACATGAGGAGGAGGGGAAGGAGGAGAAGGAGAAGGGATAGAAGGAACCTCCTCAGCGGTTGTAGCAGTGGCGACATCCCGAATGGATGTGCCCGTCGAACATCTTCTCGTCGCTTCTTTCTCTGGAGACACCAGGCTCACAACTATTCCTATGTGGCGGAAGGAGGACTTTCAGGATTCTTCTTGAGCGGAGCTCAATTTTCCCTCTTTATCCTTGCCTTTTCCCTTTGGCGATGTTTCGGCTCGAGGTGCTTTTCTCAAAGGGGATGTGGTGAAATCTACTCCAAGGTAGATAAGGTCGTTCATTCTAAACAAATTCTCTGTTTTCCATGAGTCTCCTTAACCCTTACCTCAATGGTTTGGGGTGCCTTCGTTCTATCAATTTCATGTAAGCGGCCATCCATCCCCATCCGTGTCTAGATACACTGATCAACTTCTTAATCAGTTTTTTGGAAGCCTTTTGGAACAATGGCCACGTCGTATTGAATAATCTCTGCCAGTGGCGATGAGAGTGATCCTTCCTTCTGAGTTTGACCTCATGATACAGGTCGATGTATATGTCCTCGATCTATGGAACGTGGATCGATCGAGTTTTTCCCTCGGGAGGTAATTTATTGGATCAAATTTGGGCCTTATCGGGAAATTGTGCTTCGTGTTAAGAGAGCTCCTTGTGCAAACATCTCCCGGGATTTGGTGTGAGAAGTGCAGGGTGTACTACCCACCCCTTGAGGGGAAAAGGAGTTCCACCCTTCTTCCTTTTCAAGCATTTCTCATGATATGTTATGAGCTATCTAGACAACTTTAACAGGATCAGCTTGGGCCCTACATACCTTGGCAATTTGGTGGGCTCCCCCAAGAAATTAGCTTCTCTCGAGACAGGTGAAGGTGGGGAATTTCAAATAATTCCCCCAATTTTTAGTCACCGTGACTATGCTCTTGGTCGTCCTAACCATGAGTCATATTTGGCCTCAACAGAAGATGATGTTGTAGAAGAAAGCATCATTGATCTTGGTAAACTATGATATGTTGTTCTCCACTTCAACTCTAGATAGTATTTGTATATCTTCACCGAGGCCAAGTCCCTCTTTGGCTCAATCTTGGATAATCCCTCTCTAAGGTGCAGCGTAGACTACATAGGAGTTCATGTAAAACCTCCCTATTGTGGTAAGTTGTTGGAGCTTCTCAGAGATGGTGTTGCTTATGATCTCCACCCATTCAAAACGATGATCGTGCATGTTTTTATTCATGGTTTCTAAATACCGAGCATCCATTTGTGAAAGTAATGGGCATCGAAACCCCAAATACTCTTCTTATGAATGTGATGATATCGCTCGGTTCCTTGGGAAGTCACCATGTGAATAACCCGTGGCCACCTAGCTATCACCTTCTTGTTCTTCAAGTACACTTCATTAATCAGCTACATACATCTATCTTCATTATCCTCACATGCCTTGATGCAGTCTTCTTGGCTTACTGCCATAAAATGTCGGTGGTGGGGAATGCCTAGCATGCTCTCGAAGTGCCAGGCGTGAGGTTGATTATAACCTTTCCCTTTTCATTCTTGACACATCTTGTGTCTTTGTTATAACAAATGGGCCACCACCATCATAAACTCATTATTTACGGTGCTAGCGGGGATTCCCCGAGAAAAATGTAGACCATCGCCCACCGTTTGTCCATCCAAGGACCGCATGTGACCCTCCTGGTTACTCGGCCTAAAAATCTTCCATGTCAATGTGGCCAAGCTCGGAGTCTCGATGTCTAGGTCACATTCTACGCTGGGACTCGGGCATTCTCGACCCTTTGATATTTGTATTTCATTTCTTCCTCTGTAAAGCCTTACATTTAGACTTAGTTGGTCTTTTGCTTGATGTAGACATGTGCGGATCTAAGTTTAGTTGCTGATCTGCAAGAGAAGGAGTGAAGTCCAATGCAAAAAGAGCCATGTTAGCTATCAGATCTTCCATCAAAGCTTTGCAGAATGAAGAGTTAGAAATTTTAAAGCCTCTGGGTGCAGGTGAAGACTACAAGCTGCGTAGGGTCAAAAGTATGGTGCATTGAGACGAAGTGTTGCGAAGGAATAAATCAGCATCAAAGGGAACAAAGCGCAGGAAATTTGCATAAAGCATCATTGTTTTTGTAGACAGATGTGTGCTGCACCATTATATAAGGTTATGTTGGGAACAAATAAGTTTGATGTTGCATGGGAGTAGGATGCACCAATGGCACAGGTATATCACATGCAACATGGAATTTTGGTGCGGCGCGGGATCAAGGTGTGTAATAATAATTTTTTGTGCACAAAGGGGGCCTTTGGCGCATCATAGTAAAGGATTACATGGCACTTTATCATTGTAAGCGGATTACACCAGCGCAAGAAAGGTTCCTAGTCTTGTATGGCGCAAGAAATTGGTATGCTGTAATTAGGGTCAGTGCGCCTTTGGCGCGACTATGTTTTATGTAGCAGGAATGGCGTTTGTGCCAAATGGAAACTACGGGTGGAAAAGATAACTTGTTTAGGTTTTCAACCTCTCTAGTTTGTGATTTTCGGGTTTTATTAACATGATTCAACAGTGAGGGGAACATAGCAAAGAGGTTTGGGTTCATTTTTGAGACAGAGCCCTCCAGGCCAGCAGATCTGGAAAGAGGGTGAAAATGGCTTGGGAGGGAAGATTTGCAAAAATGGTTGGAGGGGTTTATGGTTTCCTCGATCATTTATCACACCTCACAAACAACCAACCAAAAAAAAAAAAAACACAAGAGAAGCAAGGACCACTTACCCGGAATATATAGAATGAGAGAAATGAAGTGGGGTCCACGAATGCGACACGAGGATGACAGCGTGCTGACAAGTGCAGAGGAATAAAGTTTCACATGTTTTTGATTTGTGAAAATGACCGGCAGATGCACCTATATATAGCCAAAAGTGCAATAAATGCGCCAACCACTTTTTTTAGAGGGCACACTAAAAATCTTATCGATACGAAAAACTTTGTGCCCTTTAGTGACGGATATGTTTTTGTCAACATGAAAATATCTGCACCTTCACCCAAATTGAGGACTGCCGACACTAAATTTTGAGCACCTTGCACAAAATATTGCAACATTTTTGTTGTTGTCATGATGGAGCATGTGCCTTGGCATAGGTAAGAAAGGCACATCACGGGGAGGTGCAACAATTGTTCTGCGAACACTCCAAAGGGTGCGCCAAAGGAAATAAAGGGGTGCAAGTTTATTTTGTGTTGCATAGACAAAAGATGCGCCCAGCCAAAAAAAGGACCAAAATGACTAAGTTCAAAAAATGGATTTTTCAAAAGGGATTTTAACACCATCCCGAATGCCGAGGGACCCGACGAGGAACCATAATGAAATTTTGGTAAGGTTACCTGTAAAATTTCCCTTGTCAATTTTGTAGGATAACAACTGGCTCTTTCTAAGGACTATCTTTGAGCGAAGCTCAAGGGTAGAGAAACCCCATATCAACATGTTCCTATCCATTGGGTCACGTAGTCAAAAACAAGGGTGATGATGAAAGAAAACACACGACAAAAAAAACACACAACATAAAGCAAATCAGTACAAAGAAGAGAGAAAGCTCTACTTCCCGAATATTTTGAGATGTTGCCCACTATAGGGAAGTGGGAGATCAGTTCTGTCTAGATACGAGAGATAGAAGCTATTCTCTCCATTGAGCTACTTGATCTTGAAAGGTCCTCTCCATAGAGTATCAAATTTCCCATGCATTCCTTTTGGCTCTCTTCGTTTGTCCCAAAAAAGGACGAAATCTCCCATTTGAAAATCTCTTTGCTTAGCTTTTTATCGAATAGTCTCTTGACTTGATTCTGATGTTCGGTGATCCTGTCGACCACTCTGACCCTTTTTTTCTTCGAGCTTTACTAGATAGATGATCCTCTTTTCAAGGAATTTTGGAAAGTCTCATCTTCAATCGCTGCGTGCTAAGCAAAGCAGAAGTTCTGCAAAATGGGAAGCTCGACATTGATTCCATATAACACTTGAAAAGGTGACATACCAAGAGACCTCTTGGGGTAATGCGGTCCGCCACAAAGCATCATACAATGACTTGTGTCACGTTCGCTAATTCTCATCAAATAGCTTCCGTATGATGGTCACTATGTTTTTATAATTAGATTCTGCCCGACCATTTCCCCTGGGGTAATAATCCGAGGCAATGGGCCAAGGTTATCCCATATTCATGGCAAAAACTAATCACCTCCCGGAGGAAAGATTGGGAGCATTATCAGCACAATGTTGTTTAGAATGCCAAACCTTACAATGATATTTTCTTTGATGAAATTACAAATGACCTCGGAGGTGGAATTCTTAACAGGTATGGCCTCCACCCATTTGGTGAAGTAATCTGTTGTTGTAAGGAAATAACTATTTCCGCACTTGATTGTGGGTGTAGTGATCCGATAAATTCAATTTCCCATTTCTTTAATGGTTCGTTAATAATGACCTACCCTAAGGGGAAGAGTAGCCAATTTTGTCTTGCCAACAAATTGTTGGCAAGGCTCACATTTTGCTACCCAAGTGGCTGTATCCTCGAAATAGTGTTGGCCAATAGTACCTGGCCCGGATGATCTTGTGTGCTATCACGAGAAGAGGAGAAATGACCACCACATGCTGAATCATGAAAACTCTCAAGTAACTTTATCTGTTGTGGCTTGTCAACACATCGCAAGAAAATGCCATCAATTCCATGTTTGTATAAACCGTCATCCTAGATGACATATCTGGCTACTCTGAGCTTTATAGTACGCTTCTCCTTTGAAGTTAGATGAGTTGGGCACTCACCGTAAGTGAGAAAGAAGGCAATATTAGAATACCATTCGTCGCTAGTCACAACAAATAGAACCATGGGTAGAGAATCAGCTTTCTCCAGCTGGCCTTGTGTTCCATCGATGCAATCATCCTTTTCTCCAGGGTCTTCTGAATCTTGGTTTTCAGCCATGAGCTGACATAGGCCCTTGCCTCTTACCAGCTTGGTTGGTTTTATATCTAGATCATACTCCTGGACCTTTGTGATCCAATTCCCTCGCAAGCTCCCTAACTCTTGTTGAGTTAAGATTGACTTGACTACCGTGTCAGGAACCAACACCACTGTATGAGAGTTTAGAATATAATACCTAAAGTTCTTGACTACTTTGACAACGGCGAAGGCATGTTTTTCCAACTGAGACATCTTCAATTCATGAGGCTTGAGGGGAGAGCTCATGAATGTGATTGGGGATTCAACATCCTCAAAATTATTTTGCATTAAGATGGCCGATACAGTATGCTCAGATGCATAACTATACATGATAAAATCCTTGGAGAAATTGGGACATACCAGGACTGGTGCGCGAGCGACGGAGGCTTTTATGTCCTCGAATGAAGTCTTTCCTTCTTCACTCCACCAGAAATTTTATGACCCTTTCATCATGTTTGATATGTGGCGAGTCTTTTCAGCAAATTCGGGACAAAGCACTGAGAAATTCACTTTCGCGAAGAAGGAATGAATGCGGTTTGCTTGTTGGTAAAGTAAGGCTCGAATAGCCCTAACCCTTTTAGCATCTATTTTCATTCCTTCTTTACTAACCACATGTCCCAGCAACTTTCCTTTTGTGACCCCAAAATAGACTTTTTGGATTTAGGGAGATCCCGTGTTCTCGGCATCTATTCAATACTTGCTCCAAATGATCATAATGATCACTTCATTTTTAGAGAACACAGTTAAGTCATCCAAATAAAATATGATGACCTTCCCCATCATACCTTTGAAAGCAAAGTCCATCACTCACTGTGAAGATGGCACCAACATTAGTCAAGCTAAAAGGCATCTGTTGTAGGTGAATGTACCCCAGGGGGTAGTGAATGTTGTTTTGAATTGGTCTTCGAGCGAGACTTCAATCTGATTGTAGCCCGAAAAACCATCAAGCATGGACAACATTTCTGATCCAGTTATTGCCTGGAGAACCTGATCCATTATGGGAAGCGGGTAGTTGTCCTTCAAGGACGCTTGATTCAAGTTGTGAAAATCTACGCAGATGCGTATTTTTCCATTCTTTTTCGCACTAAAGCATGATATTTATAACCTAGTAATCGCATGATGAATAGGAAAATTGATTCTTGCATCCGAAGATTTTCTCGTATTTCCTTTGGATGGTACACGAGACCTTGGGATTATAATGCCTTATTTTTGCAAAATGGTTTGACGTCTCCCTTCAATGGGATATTATCTTTGGACATATCTCAGCTTGAAAGACTTCAAATCGGCATAAGACCATGCCAATACATCCATATATTTCTTCAGCAATTTGACAAACTTCCGCTTTTCTTCAGGTGTGCAACATTTTCCAATGTTCACAAACTGCGGATGTTCCATAGTACCTAGATTGACCAGCTCGGTCTCTGGGGAGGAGTTAGGATTATCTTGCCTTTTCTTCTTGACAAAATGATCATGTCTGTCGAACAAACATTCCAGAGAAACCAAACCTTTTGGAATTTTATTTCCTTTGAGTTGACATATGCCATCACTTCTTTTTGATTCATCGTCTTGATCAATAACAGATTCACGACATGCAGAAGTGGATCCTTCAAAATGAAGCTCTCTGAAATTTTCCACCTTTTCTAGAAAGGTAATAAGTTGATTGTCATCGTTGAATACCTGCCAGTGCTGGGAATTGTCTGGCACGCTTGGGCGGAAAACTACTTCAATGGTATATGTGTCTATTTTCAAGCCTGGGTGAGGGAGCATGAGGGATGTTGAAATGGCTAATGAGTCGGCCATGTCGTTTTGAGCTCTTGGAATGGATTTTATTGAAAAAGCATCAAATTCTTCAATGTTATCCCATACTGCGTTGTGGTATTGCCTGAGCCTTTCATTTTTCACTTGGTATATCCTTTTCACTTGATTTATGACCAGCTCTGCATCACCTTGTACTTTTAGGTTCTTGATACCCCTTTCTTTTGTGGCCTACATGCCAAGTAGCAAAGATTCATACTCAGCAGTATTATTCGTGTTGAAAAACTGCAACTTAAAAGAGAGAGGAATAATCTCTTCCTCCGGGGAAATTAACACAGCTCCAGCACCGCATCTGCTAGTTACACAGCTGCCATCAAACTGCAATGTCCATATCTTGTTAAGATCCTCTTCTTGGATGAGAATGTCCATTTTATCAGACTCTGTAGATAAGAAATAATTCCCCATCCCCGATGATTCGAAGAGAATTTGGGCTTTGGGATCATCAGAATTAGTAACCAAGTACTTCTTTTGAGATTCTGGCTCCAATGTTTGCATTACACCTTTGATGGGGATTCTAGCCTTAGACCAGTCCATATGAATCTCTCCACCAACTTCACTACAAAAGATCCTTCCTAGTAGAATTCCATATGTTGCCGAATGTCGGCGACGAGGATGGTCATCTTTACTCTTTTCTCTGGGAACACTGCAAATGTGAACTGCGCGTCTTTGATCTGACCAATCAATGAAACCTATTTGGTTTCCAAGGAGTAACATCTACCAAAAGGCTTGGTAAGAGTGAGGCCCAAAGCATGGGTGACTTTTGCTGGCATGACATTATCGGAAGCCCTAGAATCAATTATGCAGTTGCTTAGCTTGTGACCATTGATTAGGAGGGAGAGATAGAAAGGTTCTATTTTTCTTGATGTGGAAGTCGAGGCAACATTTATGCGAGATGTAGGAGGAGTAGAAAGGATTTCTTTGAGGGAGACCTGAGAAGTTCGATAGCTTGGCTTTGAATATATTTGGTCAACCTTACAAGTTGTTCAGGGTTTGATCAAGATACTGGCTTGGATATTTGGATCTTGGTCTTTTTAGCATGATCAATTATGTCAAATGCGTGGCCAAGGGTTGCATTGATGAAGGAGTGAGTCCTTCATTTCATGATGGTAGAGTAGGATTACTAGTCTTGATAGGAATATGAGAGGGCTGATTCGGAGGAGAGATAGGGAAAAATATTTCTTTGAAAAGTCTTAGTAACAGTTGAGGAGGAAGGGGATTACCTCTTTTGGCAATGGTTGGAGGAGT
This sequence comes from Taxus wallichiana var. yunnanensis, assembly GCA_018340775.1. Taxonomy (NCBI): domain Eukaryota; kingdom Viridiplantae; phylum Streptophyta; class Pinopsida; order Cupressales; family Taxaceae; genus Taxus; species Taxus wallichiana. The sequence goes on from CM031237.1 coordinate 154,261,548, forward strand.
GTTTAACATGGCCCTTTCTTCTTATATCCTAAAGCAGCAACTTCTCTACTCCGTTTCCTTGAGAGCGGGTGAAAACAGACATAAGAATACCCATCACATATCCTTTGGTACCCTCTTCTTCATCAGATTCCTCCTCATCAAATTCCATATACCCGATAGTAGAGTCGCCAATCGGTTCACCGACATCTTGATCATCTTCACCTTGTGATGAAGGTTCTTCATAATTCTACTCCTCTTCCTTGATTTCAACTAAAGCATTGATTAGAGGAGCCTCAAGTGCCAACCACGGAGTAGTTGTAGGTAAACGCAGCCTTTGTGGGTTGTTGTTGGAAGTGAAATTTCTTCATGGAACATCCCGGTATGAAGAGCTAGGGGAAGCTTGAGCTAGCTTCTTCTTTAAAGTGAGCAAGTCATTCACCATCTTTTGAAATGCCGGATCAGATGAAGTGATGGGAGAAGGAGTATAAGCTTTGGGCTTGGACAATTCTCATTTTAATTCACCAGATATAAGCAAGTTATCTTCAATCCGTATGGTGGCATCTTGGGCGAGAACCAAAGTAGTGACTTGGTCTTACAAGAGTAAGAAACTTACTTTTGAACTCATGGTGTTTATGAAGAAACACTTCTGATTTTCTAGTGTTAGGCGATGGCGGGCGGAATACGGTTGATCGGTGAATTGAAACGAGAGATGAAATCACGCATGGTCTCATTGACCTCCTTCTTTAGGTGAGTGATCCTTGATAGCAATGAAAACGTGTCTTCTAAAGGCTTATACATGTCTTCAAATGAAATTCATAATGTAGCCCAACTAGTGATAGATCTGGCGGCAGATGTTGAAACCATTATGTTGTAGGTCCTTGCAAGGTCTCTAGAAAGAGGTGAACTGACACATCTTCATGGGTCACATCTAGAATACTACATGACATGATGAATGTGGATATATGTGAATCCATACTTTGGTTTCTACTCCCATCAAATTTTTAGAAATTCTTTCGGTTTCCATAAGGGAGTGCGTGAACAGGGATGTGGCAAAGCAAGAGGGCCCATAGCATTTCCTAATGGTACTTGCCATTTGAAAGGCTAAAAAAGGATGCGAGCCAAGAGGACGGTCCCACTGAGCAACAAAGCACCGCAAAGGGATGTGGATGCTCCTTGTAAAGAATGATTCTTTCATGGAGGCGAGACACTTCTAGTTGACCGATCACCAACTCAATGATGAAAGCATGCTTTGTGTAACACTGAAGTTGTGCCTTTGAAGTAGATCGAAAGTAGGATCAAATTTTCCATGAGCTTTCCTGCTACGAGTAAATGGTTCACCTGCCAGTGTGTCTTTCCGATATGTAATATTTTGGAGTAGATTTAAAACTCTTTTGGTTGTACTTGTTGATTTCCTAGTTTTTCTGACAAAATCAGCAAAGATGCACTTTTTTGAATATTTAAACTTGTCCTTTTTGAAAACGGATTGCGGTTTTATGACAAAGATCAACGAGGATAAAATGATAGTAAAACTTAGTAAGCTGATTTTCAGATCTTAGAGGTGAATTTTTCAAGGGTTTGAAATTTTTGTAAACCGTCGAATCTCAAATCTACGGAAAAATAAAGGTTTTTGAAAAACTCTGTGAACTAAAGATCTCTAACTTGTCCGATCTATGTATCTCTCAAAGAAAATTTTCAGTTTGAAGCACTTCTACAAACTTTTGAATTTTGAACAAAATTTTAAGATTTGCAAACAAGCAAAGTGATTTTTGAAGTTTTTTTATACTTGATTTTATAACATACCACTACCATAGATCTATTTTGAGTTCCCAGTAGAGTCCGCCAAAAATTGGCTGGCCTAAAATTTGTTGCTTCGGCGGATCTATGGATAGACATGCCAACAGCAGTGTGCAAGGCATAGCCCTCTTTGAGATAGCAAAAAAACTTATTATTGCATTCTACCGGCAGAATGCTGCAAGTCTCACAATATTCTACCTTTGGGGTTTGGGATCTCATCCCAGTAGGGGTGATTCCAACTATGAAAAGAAAGGAATGAAGGGAAGGATGAAGAAAGATTAGATCCGAAGGGAGAAAAGAAATGAATTCAAAGTAGAAGGTCGAGAGGTTTATGTTTTGGGATTGGTAATAAATGGAGCCAAACCTACTTACATAAATGAAACAGAGCAATACTAATGAAAAATGACAAAAAGTAGAGATGAATCCAACAGAATAAATGCATAGATCGACATAAAAAAGATCAAACACCCATGACACACATATTGAGCACAAAGTCTTAATATTTGTATTATGTTTTCTTCATTACAAAGTCCAAATCCTTTTCTTCTCACTTCTATTTTTCATCTAAAAGTGTCCACTATTTGAATATAACAAATATCCAAGTATATATAGAAGAAGGAGAGGAAAAGAAGGTAAAAGAAAACCAACAACTAATTAAAAAATATTTACAAAATATCTAAAAGTCAATTGTTGACTTAGGGCAACTTGGTGGATGACAACATCCCATGGTGCAACATAGATGATGTCATCATTTATGCCAACATACTTTTAAATATTACAAAAAGAAAGCCAAGAGGAGGAAGGCTATTCATCATCGTCCCACAAAACTGGAAGGGAGTATCCCATCTATGTTACATCCAGGGCTTCCTCCTTTACCTTGTCTATCTTCTCCAAGACAAATTCCATTTGATCGACCCGGTAGTCCAAAGCAGCAAGGATCTTGTTGGGTGCTTTGGGGTGATTAAAGATGCCAAATTTAACTAAATCTTCGACTGAACAGTCAAGCATCCTCTGGAATGTCTCATGTTGCAACCTAGCATGGTCCAAATCTTCAGAGATAGGTCCTACAATCACCTGGAGTTCCTTGTTCACCCGATCAATGTTCTGATATAGCTCGGTGAACTTAACAATTACCCCCTCACTTTCTTTGAGGATTTGGTCTCTCCAGGTAGATACTGCCATGCCTTGTTTGCCAATCTTGGCGTATTCATTTATCTTATCCTGACTGAGGACCTCAAGAGTTTTAGTGGCAGTTGTAGGAGGTGCACTACCCATTTTCTACAGGGCGTGGAGAAGATGCTTATTATGTTCTTTTAGCAACCTCTTCACTTCATTTGCTTTTTGAAGCTTTTTACAAAGGGCATCCACCATAGATAGGGCCTCTCCTTGAAGGCTCTCGGATGACGTTCCCATTGTGACCTTCGTCCTTTGTATAAATCCATAGGGACAGATCCTTTTATCCTTGGAGGGATCGGGATACGCAATCTCCATTACTCTTTCCCCTAGTGCACTCTAAGAGAAGCGGAGTTATCATCTTTTTCTTCTTAGCCCCCTTTTGTTGGGATGACAGATAAGTCCATTGGTGAAATGGGGACTTTCCTCTTATGTTGGCTTAGGTGCTAGGTGATCCATCTTTGGACTTAAGGGAGTGGGACCAAAAGTGGAAGAGGGAGAGCGGCTGTAGTAGATGAGGGGAAATGTGTAGAGACACTTGGTGGTGGCATTAAACAAGAGGCTAGCAAAGTGCTCACGGGAGAAGGAGAGACTGTAGGGGAAATAGTTGTGGGAGTGGAAGGGAGCTGAGAGATGAGAGAAGAAATGGTGGGGGATAGCTCCGAGAGGGAAGAGAAGATGGAGGAAGAGGAAGGGGGAATAGTAGAAGATGGGGGAGAGGAAACAACCAAAGGAATGGTTGGCTGAGAGATGAGGAGGGGAAGGAGGAGAGGGAGAAGGGATAGAAGGGACCTCAGCAGTTGTAGCAGTGGCAACATCCTGAATGGATGTGCCCATCGGAACATCTTCTACCGCTTCTTTCTCTAGAGATACCAGGCTCACAACCTGTTCTGTGCGGCGGAAGGAAGACTTTCGAGGTCTTATTCTTGAGCAGAGCTTGATTCTCCCTCTTTATCCTTGCCTTTTCCCTTTGGTAGATGTTTCGGCCTGACAGGTGCATTTCCCAAAGGGGACGTGGTGAAATCTACTCCAAGGTAGATAAGGCCATTCATTCTGCACCAATGCTCTATTCACCGCAGTGTCTCCTTAACCCTTACCTCAATGGTCTGAGGTGCCTTTGTTCTATCAATTTCGGCAAATGGCCAGTTATCCCCATCCGTGTCTAGATACACCTGATCAACTTCTTGATCGAGTTGTTTGGAAGCCTTTTGGAAAAATGGCCACACTGCTATATGAATAATCTCTGCTAGGGCTAGGTGAGAGTGATCCTTCCTTCCGAGTTCGACCCGATGATACATGTCGATATATATGTCCTCGATCTGTGGAACGTGGATTGGACCGATTTTTCCCTTGGGAGGTAATTTCTTGGATCAAATGTGGGAATTTACAGGAAATTGTGCTTCAGGATAAGCAGCTCCAATTCTGCAAACATTTCCCAGGCTTTGGTGTGAGAAGTGCAGGTGTACCTGCCCACTGTGAGGAGGAAACAAGTTCCAACCTTCTTCCTTTTCAGGCATTTCTCATGATATGTTATGAGTCTGTCTGACAAATCTAATAGGATCAGCTTAGGGGCCTACATACCATGGTAATTTGGTGGGCTCCCCCAAGAAGTTAGCTGCTCTGAGATAGGTGAAGGTGGGGGAATTAGGTAAATAATGCCCCCACTTTTCGGTCATTGTGACTATGCTCTTGGTCATCGACCATGAGTCATATTTGGCCTCAAAAGGAGATGATGTTGTAGAAGAAAGCATCATTGATCTTGGTAACCTATGAGATGTTGTTCTCTAACTTCAACTCTAGATAGTATTCATATATCTTCACTTGAGGCCAAATCCCACTTCAGCTCGATCTTGGATAATCCCTCTCTAAGGTTGTAGCGTAGACTACATAGGAGTTCATGTAAAACCTCCTTGTTGTGGTGAGTTGTTGGAGTTGCTTTCGAGAGATGGTGCTGCTTATGATCTCCGCCCATTCAAAATTTTGATCAGAACTTTTTATTCATGGTTTCTAGATACCTAGCATCCATTTGTGAAAGTAATGGGCATAAAAAATCCCAAATACTCGCTTAGGAATGTGATGGTATCTCTTAGTTCCTCGGAGAAGTCACTACGGTGAATAACCTCGTGGCCACGTGGTTATCACCTTCTTGTTCTTCAAGTACACTTTTTCATCACTGCATGCATTTATTTTCGTTATCCTCCCATGCCTTGATGCATTCTTCTTGGATTACACCACAAAATGTCAGTGGTGGGGAATGCTTAGCATGATCTCGGTGAGGTTGATTATAACCTCTCCCTTTTTGTTCTCGACACATCTTGTGTCTTTGTTATAACAACGGGCCACCACCATCATAAACTCGTTATTTACAGCCACTGACGGGATTCCCCTAGAAAATGTAGACCACTTGCCCACCGCTTTTCCATCCAAGGACTACCTGTGACCCTCCTGGTTCTGGCCCAAAAATCTTCCATGTCAATGTGGCCAAGCTCAGAGTCTCTGATGTCTAGGTCACATTCTACCTGGGACTCGGGTATTCTGACCCTTTGATATTTGTATTTCATTTCTTCCTCTCGTAAGCTTAGCCTTACCCTTAGACTTAGTTGGTCTTTTACTTGATGTAGACATGTGTGGATCTCGAGTTTAGTTGCTGATCTGCAAAGAAGGAGTGAAGTCCAATGTAAAAGAGCCATGTTAGCTATCAGATCTTCCATCAAAGCTTTGTAGAATGAGGAGTTAGCAATTTTAAAGCCTCTGCAGTGCAGGGCGTAGGAATACTGCAGCACTGCAAGTTCAAAAGTATGGCGACCGAGACGAGTGTTGCAAAGGAATAAATCAGCACCAAAGGGTGCAAGGTGTAGAAATTTACATAAAGCATCATTGTTGTTGTAGATAGATGTGCTCTGCGCCATTATATAAGGTTATGTTGCACGAAATAAGTTTGATGTTGCATGGGAGCAAGATGCGCCAATGGCACAGGTATATCACATGCAACATGGAATTTTGGTGCGCTAAGGGCAGGATCAAGGTGTGTAATAATAAATTTTTGTGCGCAAAGGGGGCCTTTGGCGCATTGTAGGAAAGGATTGCATGGCACTTTGTCATTGTAAGCGTGATTATTCTAGCACCTAAGAAAGGTTCCTAGTCTTGTATGGCGCAAGAAATTGGTATGCTTCTGATCGGGGTCATGCTCGCCTTTGGCGCGAACTATGTTTTATGTAGTAGGAATGGCGTTTGTGCCCAAAGGAAACCACGGGTGGAAAAGATAACTTGTTTAGGTTTTCAACCTCTTGAGTTTGTGATTTTCATGTTTTATTGACATGATTCAACAATGAGGGGAACATAGCAAAGAGGTTTGGGTTCATTTTTGAGACAGAGCCCTCTGTGGCATTAGATCTGGAAAGAGGATGAAAATGGCTTAGGAGGGAAGATTTACAAAAATGGTTGGAGGGGTTTATGGTTTCCTCGCAGATCATTTATCACACCTCACAAAAAACCAACCAAAACAAAACACAACACAACACAAGTGAGGACCACTTACGGAATATATAGAATGAGAGAAATGAAGTGGGGTCCATGAATGCGATAGGAGGATGAGGGGCACGCTGACAGTGCAGAGGAATAAAGTTTCACGTGTTTTTGATTTGTGAAAATGACCGGGTGGATGTGCCTATATATAGCCAAAAGTGCAATAAATGTGCCAACCACTTTTTTTAGAGGGCGCACCAAAAATCTTGTCGACATGAAAAACTTTACGCCCTTTGGTGCGGATATGTTTTTGTCAACATGAAAATATCTACTCCTTTAGCACAAATTGAGGACTGTCAACACAAAATTTTGAGTGCCTTGGTGCACCAAAATACGGTGCAACATTTTTGTTGTTATCATATTGGCGCATGCCTCTTGGCGTAGGAAAGAGGTGCATCGCGGGGAGGCGCAACAATTGTTCTACGAACACTCCAAAGGGTGCGCCAAAGGAAGTAAAGGGGCACAAGTTTATTCTCGTGTTGCATAGACAAAAGATGCATCCACCCAAAAAAAGACCAAAATGACTAAGTTCGAAAAATTGATTTTCCGAAAAGGGATTTTAACACCATCCCGAACGCTGAGGAACCCTGACGAGGAACCAGAACAAAATTTTGGTAAGATTACCAGAAATTGCCTTTTCAATTTTACAAGATAACACATTTAAACGTCACAAACCTATAAAATGGATAAGTCCATTTTTAATAAGTTATAAAAAATTAACCCAGGGGGGTAAGTTTGGGATAAAAATGCCCTGGCATGTATGTATGCAAATATTTCAAATGAGATTCAATATGACCAACCATCATCACAACACTAACAATTAAAATACCCTTTGCACATTTCTTGCCCCTCAAATCCAATTGTTAATATATTAGAAAAATAAAAAGGTCTCATATGTGTACATTTAGTTGTTAATATGGTATTATCTCATAAGTACTCTTCTTGCTTATTTTTCTATTCATTTCCTTTTGAGGGAAATCTCAAAGAATTAGTCAAATTGCATGCACGCGAGAATTGACATTTTAAATTACAAAGGAAATAAATGATAGGGAAGTGGAAACATGTTCTCATATTGTTCCATATTTTTCCATTCTACACTCTTCTTGACTTTGATAAATGTTTATTGATTTGAATTTCTGATAAAAATATAGAGATAGAAAAATCGGTAAGAGAAAACCGGAAAAACGTGGGAACAATCAAATTCATCACAATCGACAAACTAAATTCTCTCAAATTTAAGTGAAAATTTTATTTTCCACTTGTTGCTTGGAAGATGTCAGTAATATGAAAAAAGGTCATTTTTTCCGTTCATTTCAAGATCATGTAGTCAGTTTCCCTGATATTCAATATCTTTGAGAATTCCTTTAAGTGAGACTGGTAATGAGGGTATTTCTAGCTCTAGAGGAATGATGGCCTCATTACCGTAAACTAGCAAGAAGTGTACAACATTGGTGGGAGTAGACACACTTGTGTGGTAAGCCCATAAAGCGTATAGGATATGATTATGCCAATCATCACCGTAACATGAACAATATTGTTTGGGATTTTGACAATGGTTTTATTGGTGGCCTCTACTTGGCCATTTCCTTGTGGGTAATAAGGAGTGGAGAATGATTACTTAATATTGAATTTTACGTAAAGCCTTTTGACATCCTTATTCTTTAAAGAAGAGTTGTTGTTAGTGATAATGGTGGAGGGAATGCCAAAGCATGTAATAATGTGAGTGATGATGAAACGATAGATATCAAGACTAGTGGTAGTATGCAAAGGTGTCGCTTCAACCCACTTAGTTAAATATTCAGTAGTGGTAATAATAAACTTGTATCCATTAGCTGATTTAGGATTTATCTTTCTAACAAGATCAAAACCCTAAAAGGAGAAGGGCTAGGATGGGGAAATGTGATGAAGATCATAAGCAGGTGCATGATGAAGATTTATATGTTTTCGGCATTTATCAAATGGTTTAGCATATTCTAAGTAATCTTGTTCCATGGGAGGCCAATAGTATCCTTGGTTTAGGATCTTGTATGACATATATTTTCCTGAGAAGTGAAAACCACATAGACTATCATGCACTTGAGATACAATCGTAGGGATGTCTTCTAGTCCTAAACATCACAACAAATGAGCATCAAATGATTGTTGAATTCTATTAGAATGGTTTGTCGATATATAAAGTTAGACATTGGAGTGAAACATTCGGAATGGTCATTACTGCGTGTAATGACACAAGATTCAGAGGAAAATTATTAGTAAAAGGTTATCAAAAATGTCGATGGTTAAGGTGGCTTGCTCATTAGTGATATCTTGAGGTATGAGTGATGCCACACTAGCCATAACATATGTATGCATGACGATTATATTTTTGGGGGACGGCAAGTGAGAGAGTAAGACACAAATGTAGAAAAAAATTATTTAATAAGATTATTATAAGGAACAGATGCTCCTCTTTGGTGTGATATGTGTCATTAACTTAATTAATAATGAGTTTTGAGTCATCCTCTATTCAAATATTTTAAATAAGGATCTTATGAAGCTATAATGAGGCTGAGAATGAGAGCTTCATACTCAAAGTGATGTTGTTAGTCCATGAAAAACCTAAGTGATACGCAAAGGGGAGATGATCACTTTAGGGAGTGATAAACATGATCCTAACCCTAGCACCGGAGTGGAAATGAGACCCATAAAAATGCATAGTCCAAATGTCAATGTGAATGGTGTATGGAGTAAAATCATCTCGGAAAGTATCGAGACATGGGATGTATTTGAAAAAGGGAAGTCAACTAACTAATTAACAATGATTTTTCCTTTGATTTCTTTTAGTGGGATGAATTTGAAATCAAAATTTGTGAGTAACATGAACCAACATGCAAGGCATACTGGAGATTCATGAAATATAATAGATATCGTAGAGCATCTACTTTGGTAATAATGTACTTCTCATGATTGAGAAGGTAGTGTCACAACTTATCTGCGACAAATACTAGGCCTAGGAATATCTTTTCAATATAATTTTAATTTCATTCATAGGTGAAAAAAGTGAGACTAATGAAATATACATCCCTTTCAAGTTGAGAATCATCATGTTGAGAAAGAAGGCCCCTAATGCAACGAAGGTGGCCAAGATGTACAAGAGAAAGGCACGATCACTAGTTGAGGCATAAGAACATGAGGTTTTAGTAAATATTATTTAATAACCTCAAATTCACATTGGCAATGGTCTTTCCAAAAAAAATATATTCTTTTTCATTAGACATGTGAATGGTTGAGTTTTATCATCAATTTGTGTAATGAATCATTGAATCGCATTAATTTTACCCTGTAGTAAGTGTAATTAATGCAAATTACAAGGAGGAGGCATGTCAAAAATGTCCTAGATATTTTTTGGATCAATTTCAATTCCACGTTGGGAGATATTGTAACCAAGGACCTTTCCATTTATGATGCTAAAAACAAACTTTAGATTTAGAATAAATTTGTATTTTCGTAAGCATTCGAAGAGTGTTCGGAGATCCCGAGCATGAGTGGAATGGTTTCATGATTTAGAAAACTGTTGGTTTGAAAATCATCGGTTAGGAAAGTCATGGGGAAACAAGCCAACAGTGTGTAGGGCATAGCCCCTCTTTGAGACATAAAATGAAACTAGTTTATTGTTATTCTATCAAGCAGGAATCTGTGCAAATCTACACTATTCTAGCTTCAGGGTTTTGGGATCTCATCCCAGTAGAGGTAGTTTCAACTGTGAATAGAAAGGTAGGAAGGAAGAAATGAGAGGAGGGTAGATCTGAAGGGAGAAAAGAAATGAATTCCAAAGACAAAAGGTCAGAGGGTTTATGCTTTGGGATGGTAGTAAACAGAGCCAAACTTACTTACATAAACAAATAAAGAAATACTGATGAACATATGATGATAATAGGAATGAATCCAATAGAATAAGAACACATAGATCTAACTTAAGAAAGATCTGATGCAGATAACACACATATGGAGTACAAAGTCTGAATATATGTATTAATATCCTTCAGTTACAAGAAAGCACAAAGTATTTCTCTCTTCACTTCTTTTTTCATACAAAAATGTCCACCTGGAATACAAGTATTCTAGTATTTATAGAAGGAGAAGAAGAAAGAAGACAAAAACAAACCAACTACTTACAAAATATCTTACAAGATATTTACAAAATATCTAAAAAGTCAAAAGTTGACTTTGGGCAAGTTTTTGGATGGCAACATCCCATGATGCAACATGGATGATGTCATCGTAAATGCCAACATACTTTTTAAATATTTTTACAAAAATGATCGAAGCGTACACAAGAGGAGAAACTACTCCTCATCATCTCTCGGCTTAAACGAGTGTCTTGCTTCTGATCAGGAGAGGTGATGTGACACTGAGCTTGGTATTCCATAAACTTGTTGATCATTGTCTAAATTTGACTATGATCTAGACCCTTGAAATGGTTGCCAATGACTTACAAGTTTCTTTTTCATTCTTGAGCTTGTCTGGTAATTCAACGTACTCCTCACATGCATCGATCAAGAAGCCAATGAAATCATGGCAAGCCAGAAGGTTATTGATTGATTCTCGGTCAAAAGTGACCTCTGGCACCAAACCTTGGGTTGCGATAGCCTTGAAGAGCTGGATTGTATCGTCTACCTCCCTCAAGGTGAATGATTCACTGAGCATCCTGGAGACATCTTTGTAACCATCTACTCCATGTTGTATTTTGCATCCAGGGCTTTGTCCTTGATTTTATCTATCCTCTCCAAGATATATTCCATTTGATCAACCCATAATCTAAAGCGATGAGAGCTTTGTTATGTGCTCACGGGTGATCGATGACACCGACCTTTAATAGGTCATCATTGGAGCAGTTAGCCATTGCTTGGAATGTTTCATGTTGCAATCTGGCATTTTCCAACTCCTCAGAGAGGAAGCTGCTACTGCTTGTAGCTCTTTATTTTCTTGATCAATATCCTGGTAGAGTCTTGTGTATTTCTTAATCATTTCCTCACTATCTCTAAGGATTCACTCTATCCAAGAGGATACTGCCACACCTTGTTCGCCAATCTTGGCGTATTCATTTATCTTATCCTGACTGAGAACTTCAGTAGGTTCAGCAGTAGTGACAGCGGAGTGTTGCCCATTCTCTGCAAAGCTTGGAGGAGATGTTTGTTTTGCTCCTTGAGTATTCTCTTCTCCTCTTTTTCTTCTGAAGCTTTTTACAAAGAGCATCTACAACAGATAAGCCTCTCCTTGTAGGCTTTCAGATGAGGTTCCCATCATGACTTGGGTCACTTTGTAAAGTCTATAGGAGATAGATCTTTCTTTTCTTTGGTGGGATCTAGATATGTAATCTCCATGACTCTCTCTCCAAAACGCTCTTAGAGAAGCGAGTTATAGCTTTTTTCTTCTTGGGTCCCTTCTTTGGAATGACAGAGAAGTCCATGGGTGCTATGGGAACCTTTCTCTTGAGTTGACCTAGATGGTTAGAGATCTAGCTTGGACTTATGGGAGAGGGAGTAGAGGGAATAGAAGAAGAAACGAGGGTGAAAGGGGAAGCAACTGAAGAGGCCACAGGGAAGAACGTTGAGACACTTGGTGGTGGCATCGACAAGGAGTCCAACACGTTGCTACTTGTAGGGCCTGGAGTTACTACAGGGGAGAAGAAAAGGTCATGGAGGTGGAAGGGATCTATAATGGGATGGAGGGAACACTAGGTGACAGATCCATAAGAGAGGAGAAGATGGAAGAGGTGGGAGATGGAAGAGAGGAAGGGAGAGAAGAAGACACATCCATAGGAATAGATGCTTCAATGATAGGGGGAGGAGAAGGGGCGGAAGAAGGAATGGTGGGTACCTCAGTAGTTGTAGCTACGATAACATCCTAAGTGGATGTATCCGTTGAAACCTCGGTGGTCTCTTCTTCTTTACTTGGAGACACCAGGTCGACCACTTGTTTCTCAGAAGTAGTAGGAGGACTTTCAGGAGTTTCTTCCTATTTTCTTGGTTCTCCCTCCTTATCCTTTCCTTTTCCTTTTGGCACTGGGTGGCCTTGGAGGTGCTCTACCTAAAGGAGAAGTAGAGAAATCTACTCCAAGGTAGGTGAGACCATTCTGTTTGCACCAATGTTTGGTGTGCAAAACATGGGCTTGACCCTTTCTTGAATGGTCTTTGGCGCTTTGGCTCTATCAACCTCTACGAATGGCCAATCGTCCCCATCTGTATCAAGGTAAACTTGATCAATTTCTTGATCAGGCTCTTGGAATCCTTTTAGAATGATGGCCATGCCATAATGGACTATCTCTTCCAGAGCCATCCGGGAGTGATCCTTTTTCCTGATATCTATTTCATGTGTCAGGTCGATCCAAATGTCCTCGATCTCAGGAACATGGATGGGATCAATTTTGGCCCTTGGGAGGTAACTCTGGTAGTCAAAAGTAGGCCTGGTTGGGAAGTTGTGCTTTAGATTCAACAATTCAAGCTCAACATACATTTCTCATGCTTTTACCAGTGTGGTGTGTATCGGCCAACTGTAAGGGGGAATGGAGTTCCTCCCTTCTTTCTCTTCATACACTTCTCATGGTATGTGATTAGTTGTCTTGAAAACTCCAAGAGAATCAGCTTGGGCCCTACATACCTTGGTAGCTTTATCGGTTCACCCTCAAAATTCACTTCTCTAAGATATGTGAATGTGGGAACTATGTGAACAATGCTCCCCACTTCTTCGTGGCAGCAATCACACTTGGGCTTGGTCCGACCGTGTCTCATATTTGGCCTCAATAGGTAGATCACCTCATAGAAGAAGGCATCATTGATTTTGGAGAACTGAGAGATGCTTTCCTCGAGCTTTAGCTCTGGGTAGAATTCATATATTTTGACCTAGGGCCATACCCCATTCCGAGCTAGGCCTGCAAAATCTCTCGTTAATCTTTGCAGCATATACAACGTAGGAGTTCATATAGAACCTCCCAGTCATTAGGACCTGTTGAAGCTGTTGGGAGGTGGTGTCACTGATGATTTCCCCCCAACCAAAATGCTGATCAGGCACATTCTTGCTCATAGTCTCTAAGTACCTCAGCATCCATTTGTGGAAATAATGGGCATCAAGAAGCCCAAATATTTTGTTCAGGAAGGTGATTGTATCACTCAATTCCTCATTGAAGTCACTACGGTGGATGGTCTGTGGCCATCTACTCACCAGCTTCTTGTTCTTAAGATAAAGCTCATTCATCATTTGCATGCATTTGTCTTCATTGTTGTCCCAGGCTTTCTTGCAGTCTTCTAGACTTATGGTGACATATTGCCTATGATGAGGAATGCCTAGGGTTATTTCAAAATGACGAGTTGTTAGGTCGATGATCATCTTTCCTTCCTTATCTTCGACACATCTAGTGTCCTTGTTATAGCACCGAGCCACCAACATGATGAACTCATTGTTTACAGCACTTACTAGTAGCCCAGCTGTAAAGTGCAATCCACTGCCCACTAGTTTGTTCATCCATGGGCCACTAGTTACCTAGTTGGTCCTCACCCAAAAGTCATCCATATCAATATGCCCAAGCTCGAGTCTCTGATGTCGAGATCACTCTCTACATATGAGTCAGGCATCCTGACTTTCTGATATTTGTACTTCATCTCTTGTTCTGTCAGCTTAGCTTTACCTTTAGACTTGGTTGGCTTTTTGCTTGATGAAGACATGTGTGAGCTCGAGGATGGCTATTGTTGTTCTATAAGGAGAATCAAGGAGGTCCAACACAGAAGAGCCATGTCAACCGTCATGTTATTCATAATGAAATCTTGCAGAAAGAAGAATGAGCAATTATAAGGCTTAGGGTGCAAGGCGTAGGTTCATAACATGTTGCAGAGGCTTAAAAAGGTTGGGCACACTTTTGAGGATGTTGACATGGAAAAAGGTGCACCTGTGTTGGCAGGAGAAAAAAATTTCTCGGGTTATAAAGGGCACACTTATGAAAGGTGTTGCATGACAGAAGGCAATGCGCTAAGGGAAAAGCGCAGGGCACGAGTTTACAACATACAACATGTCATGTTGATGTCAAGGATCATGCGCCTGCGCCTTAGGAAATTTACTTTAGTTGGGCGCTGAAAAGGATGGTGTTGCATGGCTTTTAAGTGCGCCCAAGGCACAATCTCAGAAGATGTTGCAAAGGGAATTCATGCGCCAAAGGAAAATGCTTGGCACGGATTTGGAGCACATAACATCCAATGTTGATGTTGTGTAGGACATGCTGCGCTCTTACAAAATTTGTTAAGTGTTAATATACTGGGCACAGGTTAGGGATATGTTGCAAGTGAGAATAGTGTGCCACAACGCAACTATGGGAGGTGCAACATGTAAAAATAGTGCACCAAGTTTTTCATGGTTTCTTGTAATTTCCTTGATTTCCTCTCTCTTTTGGTTTCTTCAAATAGTAAAGAGAGGTTTTGTAACAAGATAATAAGTAGTGAAAAGGAGGCCTTAGGTTTTTTTAGAGGTAGGGGCCTTCCAGATTTGTAGATCTGGAAGGAGAGAAAAAGGGGTTTTCAGTTGATTTGCAGATTGGTAAGTTATTCATTTTAGATTTAACCTTTTGGTTTATAACAACCCTAAAACCTAACAATAACCAAGAAACAAAACCATAACAACAAGGAAGGCAAAAGCCACTTACCCAGTTTTATAAAAGATGAAGGATGACGTTGGGGTCCACAAACTCGAAAAATGGCACGTGGGGTGACAGGGATAGCGATAGCACAGAGGAAATACTTTTTTCAATTTTCAAATCGTGAAAATGATAGGTGTCGGGTGCTTATTTATAGAAAACTTGGCATTTATTATTCCACCCACTTTCTTTGGCGCAATTCCTAGAGTGTTGACACGGGTGTAAATGTGCACTTGGCGCAAGTGTGTTAGCGTTGACATAATACTTTCAGCGCCTTAGCGCGCATCTCTTGATGTCAACACACCATTTCCCATGCCTTAAGTGCACATTTTTTAATGTTGGCATGATACTTTTAGTGCCATAGCGCACATATTTGGTGCATGTTTTATGATGTTGACATGTCATTGACTGTACCAAAGGGGCGCAACTTCATTGATGTTGACATGTTATTTCTCACCAAAGGGTTTTCAAAGGGGCGGACATTTCATGATGTCGACACAACATTTCTTGCACCCAGTTGAAAAAAGATGAAAATGGCTAAGTTCTTAAAAACTTGATTTTCGGAAGGGAGTTTTAGGCCATTTTGAACGTTAACAGACTTCCTCAGGGGACCAAAACAAAATTTTGGTATGGTTACCTGCAGAATTGCCCTTATCACAGGATAACAAAAATATATCATCAACATAATATTCAAGGATCTTATCAAAATAGTCATGAAATATATTCATCATTTCTCATTGGTAAGTGGCCCCAACATTTTTAAGGCCGAAGGGCATAACAGTGTAAAAAATTGTACCCCATAGTGTAGTAAATGAAGTTTTTTCTTGATCTGCGGGGTGTATTTTGATTCGATTATAACCAAAAAATCCATCCATGAAGGAGAGTATGTCATATCCAATAGTGGAATCAATGATGGAATTGATGTGTGGTGATGAAAAACTTTCCTTGGGACAATCTTTTTAAGATCATGAAAATTTGTGCAACAATGGAATTTTCTATCTAGTTTCATAATGGGTATGCTCTTAGACATCCATTTAGGATAATACATGGTGCGAATAAAGAGGACATGTAAGAGTCATTTTATTTCTTATTTGACTAGGAGTGAAAACTTTGGGTGCATTTTACGTATTTTTAGTTGAACTAGTTTAGCACCAAGGTTGATGATTATATTGTGCATGGCTATGGAAAGATTTATACTAGGCATATCGCTATAATCCCAAGCAAATATGTTGGAGAATTCATGAAGGACCTTTTTGATATCATTTTTCTCAAAGCATGTAAGAGAAGATACTAATAAAACAATGTGTGGATTGGTGTTGGTGCCAAGGTTATATGGAATAATTTCTTCATTTAAAAGATTCGTTGTGTCCTTTATTTATGAATCGGCAAGGATGGTGTCAAGAGCATCAATATGTTCATTAGTCGTATCTCGACTCACAAAAGTAGGAAGTAGCATTAAGAAATGATGGAAACTATTTATTGTTATATAAATAAGGGAGGTGATTATAATTCCTAATGTATTATGAGAGATAATCATCGAGTAGCAAAAATGTCCAAATCGGGAACTATTAGAAGTAGAATCATTGATGAGTTCCAGATATAAGAGAGGAAGTGAAGAAGTATGTAAAACATGATAATCCTCTAAAGAATATGTGGATGAAAGATGATATCCAAGGACATGTTTATTATATTGAATGGGAAGAGCCAACGGTTATGTGTCTCCTTAACCATAATGGCCTTAACCAACACCATAAAAACCATAACGAAGAAGATATTTATAGCCAAGACCATATTTGGAGAAATGTGGATTATATTCAGAAGAGATGGGAGTTTTGTGGAATTCTCAATAGAATTAAAAATTTGAATGGAGATGGATCTATTATAACTTCGTAGACAACTCCTTGATAAATGAATTTAAGACGTGTATGCAGAGTCGAAGGAAACACGTGTATGACATGGATCTAAGGCCACCAAAGAAGAATATTATAATTAAGATTATTAGGCATCACATGGCATGGAGTAGGTAGAGTACATGGCCCAATATTAATAGGTAATGTGATATTACCTAATAAACTCTTGGGAATATTATCAAACCCATAAATATAAATAGATGAGGTAGACAAAGAGGCATCAAATAGGCCAATTTTGTGCAAAAATCTAGATTACAAATATTAAGTCTCAATCCATTGTTAACTAAAGCTCATTTAACCCCAACATTATTGATGTAAACATGAATATAAAATGGGGATCATGATCTAACATGGCCTGAGAAGGAAACTCATATGATGTGAAAGTAATATGTTCTTCAATGAGCGATAAAGCTGAAGTAAACTCATGCTACACATATTGAGGAGAAGTATGGGAATGAATGTAACTATTGGCCAAATAAGATCTGATTTTATTTACACAATTAGGATTATCCTGCAAAAAGGCATGGATGGAGACATCCATAGGGGAATGATTTGAGGATATTAATGCTAGGAAGATATGGGGATCTAAGACTTTTGAATAGTAGGGGTTCACTAAATTATTTAACAAAAATAAGATTTTGTAAAACCCTAATATTTCAAACTAAATAATAGAAAAATATATAAATATCTATTATGATCTAATACGACACATGTAATAAGTAATAAATATAAAACCCTATGTGTAGAGACAGAAAGAATGACTTAGTTAATTAATTCTTGATCTAGGACTTGTGTAGACTGGGAAAATTGTTCAACTAGAAGTGAAAAGTGTCAAAATAACTCTTGATAAATTCTAGAATTGTCAGATAAAGTCGTACTAGGGCTCTTAGATCGGGGCAACGACACCTAGGTGTCGGGGACCTCTTTAAGCACACATGACTGCATAGAGCTATGTATATGATTTTTCTTATATCGTACAAGTGTCCTTATTAGTTTCTATTGGTCTCTTATATGGTACACCTTGATCACTAAGTGCGCCTCTAACTTGTAAAAATATGTCCACCTACAAAAACTTCAAACTACATCAAATCCAAAAAAATAAAGATGCAATATGGGAATTCAGATTCACCTCGGCGGTCACCTGATTTAGTGAACTTACGACTGAGCATTACACTACATCTCATAATCCATGTAGTTCTTATGAGTGTGTGATAATGGTTCCCTAGGAAGCCCTTTGTAAGATGCATTGTATAGCGGACTATATTTTCTAGATAGATGTAAATGTGTGTATGGAATAGAATGAACTTCCACTTCCTATGTATGTATGTATGTATGTATGTATAAAATACAATCCCTTGTCCCTTGAATGGATGCTAGATGGATTCCTTTGAGTTCTTTAGGTTTGTTTAGATGCAATATTAGGTGATAGATAGTATACTTAGAGCTTTATCCTTTGTTTTGATCACATAGCTTTGTATTTATATGATTCCCTTGTTTGAATTTAGTAATTGAAAATTAGAAGGTCAACCCATAAGAAAATAAGATTCCCAAAAGATAAAAGATGCCCAAAAGATACGAATAAAATAGAAGGAGGTCAAGAGCACCCAAAGGGGATGAGGGTTCCTTGGGGCTGGCGTCTTGCTAGACGTTGGTGTCTAAGTCATGAAAGATAAAGAAATGAAGTTTAGACTATGTTTGAGGTGTGTAAAGCAAAATAGAAAACAAGAATGACAGAAAAGAGGCCAAAGATAGTTTTTAATTACTAGTTTTCTCACTTAGGAATAATGTAAATGAATGTATGTTTTTAGAACCTAGAAATGTACCCAAGTTCGTGATTTTGTGTCTACAAGTGCATGATAAAAATGAGTTTAATGTGGTAAAACTAAACATTTATAGGGCATTCATTTTCATTCCCTAGAATTGCTGACGATTCTGTAATCACTGATGATTTCCTTAAATCACCAACAATTCACTTCAAAATTATCAAAACACACATTTAAAACATCTAAGTAATTTAAAACCATCATCTTCATCATCGCTTTCCAAAATAATAGAGTTTTCTAAACTTTCCTCCTTTTAGGGCCCCAAGCCCCTTCCAAATGAACAAACCAATCAATCAATCAAATCCTTCCTTGATCATACAAAAAAATCAGTCAAATCCTACCTCTATCAAAATCCACCTCGGATCTTTGCAGTGTTAGCACCAATAGGTCATATGTCTATAGGATACGAGCCCATTGGTTCCCCTATCACTTGATTTCCTAGTCATAAAAATCCCACCCTCGTGTAAATATCATCGTGGATAACATAACCAAGATTGTCTCTCCCACTTTCCCTTCTTATGAATCATACGTCTATATGTTGTGAAACCCTTGGTTCCCATATCATTTGATTCCATGGTGGCATCAAATCTTTGTGGTAGTCTTGTTTCCATGCCTTGTCTCGGGAAGCTTAAAATGAAACAAATATATCTTATCGAATCAACTCAATCAAATCGGCGATTATTGCACATTGTCACAAACACCCCCAGTTTGAGGGATAACCACCCATCCAAGCAAAAAATAAAACCATCTAAATCATTTTTTTCCAAATTTTTCCATCACAAACCACTCGACAAAAAGGGGAAAATGTAGACATTGGGTTTTATTTACCCACCTACACCTCGCATACACACATTATTCCATTAAACCTATCATTTTAAAAATTATTAAGTCACCTTGTGGTCACCCCACTCACCTTGTAAAACCATTTTTACTCTTTGTTAACCATATTTACTGTTCAAAGTAATTCTAACCTCCTTAAAACCTCAAATCCATTTTTAACATATCCTAACCCTTTTTAACCTAACATCTTAACCTCCCAACCATGTATAACCTATCCCCTAACTATTTACCCTCATCTACATACCCGAAATCTCCATTTTAGAAGTGGTTGAAACCACTTCAAAATGGGTTCTTCTGAATTCCCGGATCACCGGTGATTCCAACAAATCTCCTGCGAATATAAATAGTAGCTCAAATTCTTGTTAATAGGATTTTTACATCTTCTCTCTCGAATTTTTGAACCTACAATGAAGTTCTACCAAAACCAATCTCCAAATCGCTACAAAAATATTTTTCCACTCTAAGAAATCACAACACATTAATTTTTGCATCTACAAGCCTTCAAGATCCTCTCAACACTTGTCACACAATCAACAAATAACCACCATAGACTCAATCAGTCCTTGGGAGAACCTTTGGAGCAATTTCCACTCTACAGGTAATCTCACATTGTTTATTATCATTTATATTCAAGTCATACATAAAAATGAAAACAAATATCCATTTTAGGTCTTTTTTAATTAGTTTATCATTTTTCAAAATAAATCCACTTTTACATGAATTTCTCATGATTACCTTCAATCGCTAGCGATTCCTTGGAATCTCCTATGATTTATGTTAATTTAGATTCCTTTATCAATTCATTAAATTTTATCAATCCTTATTTATATCTCTAGACTTAATTTGTTTAATTGTAATAATGTCTCGATGTAGATGACTATTCCAATTAAGTCTCATATGATCATTAGCATCTACGAATTCACGGTCATCCAAAAACCAATCATGTGGTAACATTTTTAAATCCTCCCCAAACTTTATTTAGGTGCCATCATATGTGCACCGACCATCAAGGATATCAAGGAGAATTTTGAGTTCCTTGAAGAGTCTCGACAAGAAACTAAAGACTAATGGTACAACTACTTGAATATGTTTAGATTGATGTTACCCTAGCCTGGGCCACCTATGAAGTATAACATGATCTTCCTTTTCACCTCGAGTTATAGCTTCTTTACCTTATATCCATATCATTGTCATTATCTATTCTATTATCTTTATCAACTCAATTGATTGTATTAAAATGAGATAAT